>JBCJKH010045890.1:18936-30847 GCA_039877255.1 Loriculus beryllinus | reverse complement strand
AAATCTAACTTAGATCCTCTTGCAATCAAAGAAACCAAACCTCTCAAATCATTAGTTGTTAAATATCAGTTTGTGTCAATGGATTGTTGTTGCCTAAAATGGAAATGATGGAAAATGACATAAGTAGCAGTTAGTTAGCAACTCTGTGTGTTGGTCCCACCTTTTATCACAGCTGTTTCACTCAGCCAAAAGCACATCTTGGTCTTTGTGAAAACTGAGCCCTGTTTCTGCTAGCTCTTCTCATGGTTTTCATACAGAATGTTAAGTCTGGCTGTCAATATACAAGCAGCAACGGCAATATGTGCATTTCAACCGAGGCTAAAATGTTAGACTAATACTTTGAGTTCAGAACTACCAGACTCTGTACACAAGAAAGCAGCAAGTAACTGATGACACACTGGTAGAAAATGGAATAAAAAAAGAATATTGTTCTTCCTCCTATATGGTGCTATATTTGCAGAGTAAAATATTGACTAGCTATTCATTACAAACAAGACACAGGCATTTCAGGCAATGGTTCTTATTGTTATTATTAATCATTATTTGTGCTGTGACTGAGCCCCAAAAGGCCTAGTAAAACCAGGTCATTGATGAACCAAGCACAACAAGAATTCATATCTTAAATGCACACAAGAGCCACAAGAAAGACCTGTACCGTAAAAGCTCAGAGAACATCCAGCCTGAACATTTAGCTGAGTCCTGGTGGCAGCCTCTGCCTGAGCAGGGATGGTGCTACCCAGAGCTAAGCTGTGGTGAGGCTGCAGGACGCAGGTTAACTTCTCTTTCCAATACTGGGCTGAAAAACATGGTTGAGTGCATCCATGGCATATCCAGAAGCAGGCTCTTGGACACCTGCAGCACAAGGTCTGCCTCCTTCCTCTGGGCTGTGTTTACTTTTCTGTATGCATGTGCGAAAAACAGGGACGGAGAAAATCAAACTAACAAAGAAACATTCAAAACTGACCCTGAATTCTTGTGGCTGGTAGATGAAAACAAAACTCATTGCAGCAGTGTTGCTCAGGATGACCCTTGGAATTTTGCTTTTAAAGGTTAAATCGTAAAAAACACTGCTTTGCTGTTTGTAGGAAGGAGAGTTTAGCTGTAAGGTCACTTTGTTTTCACACTCTTGCAAATGTTACCTCCACCCTTCACAGGGAATGTAAATCAAGTAAAAAACCACCCAGCAGGGTTATCAGGGTAACACTAAATCAACACCAGCTGCAACTGCTAGGGGTGAAAGTAAAATTTACAGTGAGGCATATGTCTATTGCTACTGAGCAATTAACAGTCTTTTCAATTAAAACATGCAAGGACCAAGATTTATTTATTTATTTATTTATTTTAAATAGCGGTGTAAAGAAAAGCAAACTTGGAGGCCAAACTCATCCAGGTTTCCATTCTGTGTTCATGGTGTCTCTAAATCAAGAGTATTGCAAGCTGGAAGAAGATAGAGAGCAGGGCAAACTTTCCTTTCAGCAGTTTCTGGAAACTGCTGAGTAAAATCTGCATCCATCATCTTGTTATTGAAAAGTATAAGTGAAAGGTGAGAGAAAATTGTGTCTGATATGGGATGTTTAGTTGACAGACAGCTCATTGTAACAGATGTGGCGGCTTTTAAATAGCACCGTAAATGAGATCCCAGAAAGACAAGGACAAAGGCTAGGAGAGAGCACTTAGTCTAATTAGACAGAGAAATCCATTTCCCTTTCAACTGAATGCTCCTCTAAATGTGCAGAGTTTTCCAAGTTTTGAAACGCAAGGAAAGAATGGAGACTACAGCTATCAGTTCATAATCTGCAAGGCATGGAATAATAATGGTCCTCATTTTTCAACCACTGATCTTCAGTAGTTTCTTAAACCTGCACATCATCTCCTCACTGAAGTACACGCAGATTAATGGCACGGCTAGAAAGCTTTGTGTGTTGGGGGGGGAAGGGGTGAAGAAAGCTTTTCATCAGGTAAAGAAAGGCAAAGAATGGCCTCAAAATTTGTTCTATTTAAATAACTCACAAAGTAAAGAACTAGTACCACAGAATTTTACTTATCCCAAATTTACAAGGGAAGAAGAATCAAGGTAAAAGACACAGAAATGGTACTATGGTTTCTGTAGCAGTCAGTAATCTAGGCTTTATGTTGTCCACAAGATATCAAAGGCAAGATCCCTCTCACCTAGCTTCATCTCTTTCACTGCCAGTCATTCATATATTATTACCCTTGTAAATGCACATAAATTGAAGTTTTCCAGGATCCTCTTACAGTTAGATTTGAGAGAACAAGGCATCTCCAAAGTTTGTTTTATCTTGTCCAAGGTATGTGTCTGACTGGCATCTCTAGAGGGTGAATCTGTCAACCTATTGCCTCCCCCTGACTACAGAGGACAACTGATTCAGGTTAGCAGATGTACTTCTAGGCAGATTGAGTTAGGTAGCTATTACATGAGAAGCGATTTTGCACTTATCCCCAGAAATCTCAGAAGAATTTTCACCGGAGATCTGTACCCTTGTTTGTTTTTGATCTCTCTCCATTCTACCCAAAACCAAAGAGGAGGAATCAAGTAAGGGAAACTTAAATAAATGGATAACATGACTGATTTTTGTTGCTCCTTTTTGAGCTGAGCAGGTAGTCAAAATTTAGTTCCTTGGACTTCATGTGGAGTAACCAGTGATTGAGTTGGGCATCTTTGGTGCAAATTTTGTGTATTTTTTTGTAAATAAGTAGCTCTGTTTTCTTGGAAGCCAGGGGGAGTCAAATAGCTGGAAAATGTTTCTCAGCTCCCACCTCTATACCTGCTTTGCCAGCATCTTCCTGACCTCCTTGAGAGCCCTTATTTGCAGTCATGCTACATTGCTTATGCAGACCATGTGTTTGCCAGTGGTTTGTTACATGTTTTTCTGCAGCCTAGCAATAAGTAGCATGTGTTAGCAGGGAAGTACCAGTGGAGACAGAAATGTGGTTTTCAGAGAGCCACAGGAACCCATGGACCTGTAGTCTGTGGGTCATCTTTAGTCTTGTTGCTGTCATGTATTACAACCTGGGCTGCAGTGCATTTTCACTGCTGTTGCCCATGCTAGATGGATATAATAACGTTAGTGAAAGGCTAACTAAAAAGTTTGACAAGAGAATGAAGTGAGGAGAAATAGAAAGTAATTGTTCTCTCCAAGGGGGGAAGCCTGAACTGTTCCTCATTTCTCTTTTCAGAGCCAGCTGCTCTATAGAAGAGTAGGAGTGGGAGCAGGGAACGATGAGCCCTGCTCCTTCCTACGGCTCCAAATATAGGGAAAACATGTAGGATAGGAACATTATTTTGGGAGGGATTTGGTACTTCTGGGCTGTGCTCCTTGGATATAAAGGAGTATTCAATCCATTTGAAGGGGAAAGCAAGCCCTTTTGCCAGTATGGCAACAAGCGGCTTTCTAGATAGTCTGAAAAATAGTGTGGTGTCTTAATAACATATGAGACAAAAAAGTAGGTTTTTTTAGCATAAGATCTGCCAGACTCTTACCAGTGGTGCTTAACAGGCAAATTGCTTAACAATTACAGGAGGGGTTCTGCAACTGGGATCTGTGCAGGTGCAGGCTTCTGGTTATAGGCCAGGCAGATTATGCAATGCCACTAGCTAAAATTATTTTTAAAGGAAAACATGATGAACTATATTTGAATTGTTTCTCTCTGTGTGTACCCATATACTTACATATACATGCCTGTAAGAGTGTACGGGCATGTATGAACACAGATATGCATGTGTTTGAACTGTACATCGGCAGTGTTTGGAGCAGCATAAAAGTATTGCCAAGGTTACTAGTGATGAATTAACCCCAGTGGACTGAGTTTAGTTTGTTGACTGTGAAACAAAACAAAGCCATCCTCAGCACCAAAGATTAACAGCACATGGAATGGTGAAATAAATGGATGTTAGAAACTCAACAAAGTTGTTTTGTTTTCAAATAACACTGGATAAAAAGTGAGCACAAAACGGTATTGCAAGCGTAAGCTGGGCATGGGTCAAGATAACAATCTCAGCTGGATTTTTCCCAGCATCTGAACAGGTTGTTGTGCACACAGGGCAGTATTTTCCATACTTAGCAGGTTGAGGACTTAATTTGCTTACACAGCCACAGAGTAGGAAATGTACAGTTATTTATCTGTGATTTTTCTCAGAGACTGTCTTAATTGCGATACTACGAGAACTAGCTGTGGAATAGATTTTGGTTGCAGATGTCCTGTGCTCTGCTGTTATGTAAAAAGCAACCTTACCTTCTCTGCCAGCTGTAGTATCTGGCTATAATTAGAAGAAATAATGCCTGTCAAATAATTGGTTATACACATTTTGATTAATTTCCTGAGACAATTCCACTCTTGTACCAATTCTCAATCTCCCTGTGATTTCTTAATTTTCTCAAGTGAGGAGAACTTTCGATTAATTAGAGTCTAAAATCTTGCAAACAGCTCTGTAAGTATATGCAGTAAGGTTTATTTCTTTACACTTGTGAGACACTGGTATAAGCAATGCATGATATTCTCAAAATATGTCCTGTAAGTTATGCATTATATAGTACCCCTGCTACTGAAAGCGAAAAAAATACGGTAGAGCATCTTCCTTGAAACCTGCTAAAATAATGCAGTTTGATCACATAGTACCTTCATGAATTGTTTGAAAGTTTAGTTATGGTATGAAGAAGAACTGTACTAGTTGGTGAGCATCGTAAGCCTGCTTTAGTGATCTGGTCATGCTTCAAGCAGGTTAAGATTGTGAAAGATGTTTTTAGTGAGATGAAATGTTTTGAAATGTGAGCCCTGTTCATCTCATCGTGGATTTGTGAAATGAATTTCATTTTCTTTTTAAGAAAGTAACTTGAAGAATTTTCAGAATTGTGAATTTGGTATTTCTGTTGGACAGTGATGATGATCCTCTCCAAAATGTGAAATCGAAACAAGCAAAAAAAATTCACACTCTAAAAAATAATTTGTTCCCAGGCATGGGAATGACTGAAAGACAAGAAAAAGGTGTGGAGAAAACCAAGAAAATCAGTTCCAAGTCTTTCCTGGGGCTACTGCATCGATAGCATCTGTGTGTGCTGCGTTGGCAGGCGTTGTGCCCGAGGGGCTGCAGTCATCTCCAGCAGATCCACAGGTGTGTGACTACAAAATCCGCTCCAGATTCATGCCAGGCTCCCCTGTACCCTGCCTGGCTGTGCTGCGGGCACTGCTCAGGCAGGGGAGCGAGTGACTGGCAGTGCCAACCCTGTCACTCCTGTGCCTGTTGCTAGCAACAAGCATGAGCATGCTGTGCCAGTGGCAGCTTAAAGAGCCTCCAGATCCAGGGCAAAGTTTAGAATGAAGAGGTTGTTTTCTGTGGCTTTGTATAGGAAAAGAAGTAAAACAATTAATTATCCAGTATTTCTCTGGAATAAGAATAATTGGAGAAAGAGGAGTTTGGGGTTTTTTTTCTCTTTGTCTTTCAGCAGGTCCTTTTGGGCATACTGTAGTAACTGACACCTATATCAAATGTGCTGTCATATTGAGCACTAGTGCAGTATTTTCCTGGAGCATCTATACTGCTGATTGTCTTATAAAAATCTTGAATGAGATCCACCAGCATTTTGGGAAGGATACGAGAGACTATGACACAGGTTAAGCATCACAGAGGTTAAATCAAAACTTGAGGTGAATTCTCAGGCCTTTGAAACCCTTTGGAGAATTTTACTGGTTTGGAAGGGGACAAGACTTTCCCACAATACGTTATGAAAATGGGCAAGACTTGACTTTGATCTCACCATTTGATACTGAGCCTGGGCTCTTCTCAGTCCAGTCTCCACTTATTTTCTATGTGTGTCCATCTTCCTCTACGGAGAAGGCAGAGCTTTCCCTCCAGAACTGACCTGCAGATGAATGCACTGTGATCAAACCATGCTGGGCTGCGGGATTTCCCTACCCACATGCATATTGGACGGGAGAGGGAGCCTGCAGAGGAACCCTGAGATTGACCCAGAGGGTAGTAAAGTCTGAGGCTAAGCTGTTCCTGGGGTGACCAGTGGCGTATACATCTTTACACAGGAGAAAACTGCATCAGGTTGCTCTTTTTGGTTCAGGTTCCCACTCAGGGAGCAGGCTGCCTCCCATCCGAGAGGTCTGGAAGGTTTCACTCTTAACAGCACTCTTGCTATCCTGATCTTGCTTAGGAGAACATAAGTCTGTGATGTTGCATTTCTTATTAATGAACTGAGTTCTTTCTTAGTTACTTTTCAATTGTTGGAGACAGAGCACCAAGCCAAGAGCAAAATACATCCCACCTTTCTCATCCAGATCATTTTCTGTCACTAGCTAATGTGTTCTGCATCATTCTGTGGTGTATGTACCTCTATGCTTCATGTATCTTTCCTCTCCACTTTTCCTCTATGCTGCTGCACGTTGATCTATGTGTTGCATTGCTTGCAATCTGTGATGAGCCACTTCTCATTTGATCCCAAATCCTACTGGCTGCATCTTCAGCTTTTCACTTTCTTGCCTGTCACCCACCCCAGATTTGCTGTCCCATCCATTTGGCAGGCTTAACCAAGGGATGGTGTTGCCCACCATGTAAAGGCCCTGCTGCTTTAATGGCAGCATGAAACATCAGCAGTAGCCCTGAGAGGGGCCAGTCCATGAGTGTGCAGAAAGTTGAACTACCACTGGCTCATGCTGTTGTTTTGATAGATAGCACCACAAAGTGGATGTGGTTATTAGGCTGTGATTTGTTTCGTACTGAGCAGTATTGATTGATGTTGCTTCGGTGCTACATATTGTATCAATTGACCTTCTAGATTGTATTGCTGCTCTGCTTCTTCTACTTCTAATTCTGTTTTATCTCCAGTTTTTGTATCTCCTAATCTTCCTGTGTTTGATTTCTCATACTATTTCTTTAGTATGCTTTCCTTCCTTTGCTTTCCTTCCCTTGCTTTCCTTCCCTTTGTTTGCCTTTTAAAATATTTTTTTTTTAAGAACTCTACCTGCTCTTCTTTGATACATCAATTCCATTAAGAGATTCAGCTTCTAAAATATTTTCGCCCTCAGCAGAAGAAAGAAGTCTAAATGCAGGTGTTTTGTGGCAAAGCTCAGGGGTGCAGAAACTGGTTTTATAGCAGATCTTGTCAAATAGGATTTACAGAACCTGATAACATAATACAGTTTGATAACATAATGCCTTCACGAACTGTTCTCCGGGCCATCTGTAGAGCTTCGCAGTTACACTAGCTGAAGATCTGGTAGCCTATTTCCAAGATGTTGTTTGTAAATATGCAGTGAAAACACAAAAGAATTATTGTAGTTAAGTGCATTTAGCCTGGTGCAATTCACTGTAGGTATTAATTCCGGACTTTTACTGAAAACAAGGGAGACAACGTTGTCTGCTGTGTTGTTTTAGCACTTGCTGGTAGTAAAACAAGGTAGGGAGCTAAAATAGCAGCCTAGATCTATGCAGCTGCCTGTATGGCAAAATTAGGCTTGAAACTAAAGAGTTTCTGACTCACAGCGCTCTGCTCAGCCCAGAAGCATGCTGCCTGCGTGTTGCAGAACCCTAACATACAGATCTGCTATATCAAATAAAGTGACTCAGTTTGCAAGAAATTCAACACAGGAAAAAAAGCAAGGTTGTGCAAGTAAAAGAAGTGAAAGATAAATAATACACTGTTGATTCACAGAGTGTGCAAAACTCGCTTTCAGCAAGGAGATGCAGAGCATCAGAAAGAAGCCACAGGATTTCAAACCTGTTTTTTTAGTTGGAAAGGATATAAAATGTCTAGTAGTAAAAGTTGATCCACATAGATATGAATTAGGTATCTCAGATGCATATGCCTGGCTGAAGTTCAGAGTTATCAATTAGAAAACGCTTTCTAGGATCTTATTGCAGCCTTTGTGTAGGAGTGAATTTGAAACTCATAGGTCAGAAAATATCAACCTTTTGCTTAATATCAGCAGGGGGAACAGGAGTTTCAAAATATATGTTATGGAATTGTGATAAAGTGCCAGCTTTTTAGAAATCTCCCTTTGTGAACACTCTTCTCCATGCGGTTTCATCCAATGCTCATCTAATATGAAAAAACTGTAAGTGCAACAGGAGAAAGACACAGAATTGAAAGTGATTTTGACAAATTGAAGACTTTTCCTAAAAAAGGATGAAATTCCACAGTGCCTTATGCACAGTAATGGGCAAAAAGAAAACCAAAGACAACAACCAAAACAAACAGGACTTCGTTAAATATGGGATGAGAAACTGCTGGTTTCTTCCAGAAAGGATCTTGGAAATATGTTGGATCACAAGATGAGCAGGTATGAACAAAATCCATACTGAGATGTGTAAACAACAAATACATATAATAACTCTCCTGCTGGTAAAGCTATTTCATGCCCAGTATCAGACACTACTCTTCAAGAAGTGTGAAGAGTACTCTTCATTCATCACTTGCAGTGTATGGAATGAAGCAAGATTTAGATATCCAGAAAATGTGGTCTAAGTGCATAGTCTAAGAAGAAAATAGGTGAAGATTTGGGTTATTCACTCGGAGGAAGAGTAGACTGGTGGGAGAAATGGGATAGGATGACAGTTTCCAAGTGGAAAGAGGAAGGAATGATCTATTCTCTACATCTGTGACAGGCCAAGCAAGAAGTAGTGGTCATAAGATGAAGCGAGAAGGATGTAGGTAAGAAAGCAAAAAACCCCATGATGATAGTGACAAATTGGGCAAGAACATCTGATGAGCCATCCTCCTTGGTGAGCCCATTATCAGAGTAGGGGAGGCAAGCATCCATTAGGAGCAGCATTGTGATACAGCTTGTCCTACCTTGGAACATTTCAAGATGTTTTCCATCTCTGTCTCCTGTGATACTACAATATATGTGTCAATGAAACCTGCAGAAATGATGTCATGCTTGCAGAAAGCATGACAGTTAGACGATAAACTGGTCAGGCAACACTGTATCTGCATTAATGCCAGTGAGAGTTTCGACATGACCAACAGGCACAGCACCCCAACATTAACCTTAGAAGTGCAGAAATGCAATTTGGTGCTGTGTTTTGTGATGATTAATAAAAACAATTAATTTATACAATCATAGGGATGCCCTTGAGTCTGCTGGGATTTTCCAGAGCTTTCTTGCATGTGCACTAGTCTTATACTGTTCAAAGGAGCATTCTTTCTAGTGTTCCTTTTCCCCTGTCTCTCTTTAAGCAGGTAAATTGTAAGAGTATTTATGTTACATCTAAATACTCTTGTTTTTATTTGCCTGTTGGGCCTGTAATCTTTGGGTGCAGACACATGTTCCTTTTAGATCTAGCTGTGCTACAGTCAAAGGTTGTTCCTGCCCTTTTTCTGCCTGCACCCTTGTTAAGTGAACTCAGGATAGCTAACATGAAGGACTTATCTTTAAGAATACCTGGGTGCAAATCAGGCACGTTACCCGTCACTGGCCCATCCCCATCCTTTGGTAGGCATTGTAGTGTCAACAGGCACACGGGCTTTAAGTAATGGGGTATGTGCTGGGAAACAAGCATTGCTAAGGAAGCTCCTGGGGAAACGAGCATCTTAGATGCATTTCAAAAAGGTAAGAGAATTTGATTATATGGACACAGGCTGTTCTCTGCCAGCTGGCCTTACTGCCCCAGGATTGTCATGGTCATCCTTATTTTACTTGTATAGATGTAACCTCTCTTGCCAGGAAATTCCTCTAAAGCAGTGTTTACCATTGTAGGGAGATTTGCTATGAGGGCAGTGACTCTCCGAGGTCAACCCAACAATCTGCATGACTTTGGCTAAAAAAATGGCTTTCTTAAAAGGTTCCCTCTGGTTCCCAGAACAGTAGCTCTTCTCTTGAACAATACAGTGATACAAATGCATTACTCAGGCTTCATCAGCTTCCACAAGCTCTGCAAATTTCTAACCTGTATGGTCATTTCCAGACTATCTGATCCAGATGAAGCCAAAACCTGCCAGACAAAAGAAGATAAAACCCCATTTAGTCTGAATGCAATGTGGAAGTGTGAGGTCAGGTCTTTGTCTCAGCGTGGAACAGTGTGGGTGCAAAGTGCCTTTTCAAACCCATCTCTCCCTCGTGTACCAACACTGGAAGGAAATAACACATGCATTTTAGAAATTGCCTTGCATTCAGTACGGTTATATTTGAGTGTGTTTGTGAAACTTAAAAATCACATTTAAAAATCACATTTAAACAAAAGGGAAAAGAAACAATCCTATTTCAGCTGTCTCTGAACAGCCCAGCCTGCCTGATAATGTTACAGTGTGAGGGCAGTGAAAGAAGCATTTTCACAGCCAAATCACTTGTCAGAAAAGCGTTATGTTCCATTTTCTTAAAAGTACCTTAATGCAATAAGTCTTACATGTTTGGTGGGTTGTTTTTTTTTTTTTTTTGGTTGGTTAGTTGTTGCTATTGTTTTGTTTGTTATTTTTTTTAGTTTCCCAATGCATTAGAAACAGGCATTGCCATAAACACCTCTGAGATTTTAAAGGAAATAATAACGGTCACCGCAGGAGTTTGTTCTAATAATTTTTCTTTTTCCCCCCACACTTGTGCTGTTTTGCAATGCATACCACTGCAAATATTTGACCAATTTTGGAGTCAAACTTGAATACTTTCTCAGTTTAGATCTTTATGTAATTTAATTATATAAATACTGAAGTCAGGAAAATAGTGGAGCCTTAGTGAAACTTCTAGCAAAGCCAATTTTATTACATATGGAGAATGATGTTGAATATATCCACCTTGATGCCCCTCTAGGGTGCTGTCCCTCCTGGATTTTTACAGAGCATGCTTCTTATTACCTCGGAAGCTACAAGGCTTCCTTTGGGGTCAGATAGATGCAATATGTTTCAATGCATCCTGAAAGCACCACAAAGTCCAGAGAGCCTCTGAAGTGGCAGGGTAGCTGAAGAAGGTCCAACCAAGGAGACTGTGAGTATCTCTTAAGACTGCTGTCGGGCAGACAGAGGAGAAAATTTGTAAGATGATATTGACAAGGAGTTCATGTGCACTAGGGAGGTAAAAGAGCTGGTGAGAGGGAAAGAAGAATGAAAGATGCAGTAAAAGCATTTTCCAGAGTAGAAATGAAAAGAGGATGTTGGGGTAAGAGAAGAGATAAATAACCTCTGTAGTTTTATTTTGGGGGCAATAGTTTTGGAGCTGTAGTCTCATAATATTTTAAGTAAGTTATTTTGAGATTGTTTACTGTTGCAACAGTGCTTCCTCAGAGTGAGGTGCCATTCAATCTGAAAATGATGGATGATAGATAGCCAAACACCGTTTCTATCAACTGCCTTGTTTGGTCACCAGGCACCAGTGTAAGTGGTGAGGACATGAGAGAAATCCTACACTTCTCTCCCCACCCAGGAGCCACAAATAGCAGAAAACCATCTGTCTTCAGTCTTAAAATCGAGGGAAAGTCCCAAGGCCAAGCCATGGAGTGCCTCCAAGACTGACCACACTGCTGACGAGCAAGAGACAAAACAGCCTGTAATGGTACAGCCCTGACAGACACATCCTTCATTCTTTGAACCCATCACAATACCACCACACACCAGC
Organism: Loriculus beryllinus; assembly: GCA_039877255.1. Lineage (NCBI taxonomy): Eukaryota > Metazoa > Chordata > Aves > Psittaciformes > Psittacidae > Loriculus > Loriculus beryllinus. The sequence continues at coordinate 19,279 of JBCJKH010045890.1, read as the reverse complement.
AGCTGCTAACTTTGAGTGCTTGCAGGGCAAAGATTGGGTTTTGCTCTTTTTTTTTTTAATGATCCTTTTGAGCATTGACAAATTTCATTCAATCTTCTGCAATGTGAACAGAGTGTGAAATCCTACATTGCTGCACAGTGGAAAGGGAACAGCGCTATCTTGTAATGTACTTATTTGTCTCCATGAGGGATTGATGCCAAGCTTCTGTGAATAGACTTTTTTTGGCCTCCATCCCTTAAATGAGCAAAAATGCTGAAAATTTATTCCCACAAAAAAATAGACAATGAATTAAAAAACCCAAGAGTAAAAAACATTAGATGAAAGACTTCTTGATTTTTTTATT
>JBCJKH010045890.1:0-18515 GCA_039877255.1 Loriculus beryllinus | reverse complement strand
GATCTTTATATCCCATACAGCTATATTAAGTCTATTTGTGAGATGGAGGAAAAAGGGGGGAGAATAGTCAAGTCGAGCATTTAAGAAGTAGGCAATAGTTCACATTCCATATCTAGAGTAGCTTTTTATTAAAAGAAAAGCAAATAAAAATGACTGATTAAATGTTCCTCTCATCTTTATAAATCCACTGCTCTCCAAAGAAGGCCAGGCACTTGCTTGGAGTGTGTGCATATGAGTAAGTGTGTGTGTGCATGTATCTATTTCTATGCACAGGAAATATTTCCAGCAGTGGCAGGTTGTTGAACTGATGAGTACAAGATGGTAAAAAGCTTTGGTGATGAATGATCAAATTTTCAGAAACATCTCACCTCATTTGATTTCTTCATAAAATCCATTACAAGAACAAATAGTATTTTCCTACCTCAGGCATTCTGCGGTTGTTGGTCACAGGATGATGGTTTTCTGCAGTATCTGAAGTTTGTTTGGAGGTTTGTTTGTCATCTTCTGTTAAATAGTATGTCACCTGAAAAAAACACCCACATTTTTTCTGAAAAAAAAAAAAAAAACCCCAAACCAAACCCAAAACATTGTGGCATTGGGAAGTTGACAACATCATCAAACAGTCAGCAGTGTGTATGGGTAAGGAATTTATATGAAGAACTTCCTAGCTAGAGTGATCTATTTAATAGCCAGGGTTGAGAGAAGGAGAGCAAAGGGGCCAGAGGAATGATTGTGCTGATATAAATGTTTCTCCTGCCATTTTTCTTTCCCTGACAAGAGCTTCTTGAACAGTCTGTGCTGTCAATTTTGATCAGCTTTGGTGAGGCAGAGGTGGAAACCTGGACATACACCAAGGTAAAATCTCTGCAACTTGTAGAGTCAGAACCAGTATGTGGTTTTCTGCAAATACTGCTTTGCAGTTTAATCCTAGAAAGTACTGTCTACTGCTCCTCCCTTTTAAATAGCCTTCATCCTTTGTGAAACAATAACAAAAATGTATTTTTATTCTTTTAGCTGACCTCTGACAGAATGTGCTTTTGGGAATCCACCCTGTATGGGCTTGTTAAGGCAGTTGGTAGGGTTTTCTGTCCTTACATACAGCCCATTACTGATTGCAGCAGCATCTCTTGGTTCCTGAGCCTGCGCGCATGTTTTCTTAGGATGAAACTCAAGTCCACGCTAACCTCTGCAGGGGAAACCCAGGCCCAATGGGGAGTGGTGTGCACCATGATTCCCCAGATCACCCAGACTCTGTAATATATATTTCAGCAGGTAATGTAGATACAGCCATAATGTCTGGCATTTGCATTAATTATGGTACATTAATGATTAGACTCACAAATAACTAAGCTTATTAATACATGGAAGACTTTACAAAGTTGAGAGCCTTTACCAGGGGTTCAGATTCCAGTAGGGAAGTTTGTGTTGTTTTTACATCAGTCAGATGCTGAGGCTTTTCTTTCTCAGTCTTGGCAAAATTAGCAATTATCAGCGTGACCAGTGCTCTGACACTTGAATTTCTGTGCAACACAACGACTGGTGCAAAAAGGTTCCTGTAAAATCCTCAGAAAGACATGCTTGTGCACATCTCCTGCCTCAGGGCCAACAGGACAAGGACAATTCACAGCCACGCACTGTCCATGAAGACTCTGAGATGCTCTCTGCCATGCTGTGGTTCGAATGGTGTTTCCACAGATGAAATATCATCTGACCTCTTTGAGTAATACTGGAGTTCAGGTTGCTGTCTCCCATCAGACATTGTGCTATGAGCAGTGGGCAGGGTCCTGACTCTGCCTCCTCCCCATGAGAATTTTGGGAAAATGTGGCCTTTGCAGAGATACCATGACTTGTTCCTACCTCTGAAAACAATGCTGTGGATTCAAACCTTTCTCCTCATCTGGCTAGTTAACAGTGTTGTGTTCATGAAACGATGATTGCTGCCAGGACTTCTGCACCCATTGCCTTGGATCTGAGATCTGTGTTTCTGCTTAAGGTGCTTCCCATTAGGTGCACTGAATTTTTTACGGTGCCTACATTGGTGGAGGAGTGCAAATGACAGTCCAGACCAGGAAATTCTCTTTGCTTGGCAAACTCTCATTGCATCTTCAAGAGCTTGTTCCCCCAGCAGGCTCTGACTGGGTGTTTTGCTGCTGGTATCACTCTCTGCTCCCTTGACAAAGATAAGTTAGCCCTCCTAGTACATGACAATCAACTTCTCTGCCTTATGTATGCTAACAAATTCTACAATTTCACAGTCTCTTCATAGTCTCAGCTGCTTTAAAACAAAATTGTCTTCTGTTTGTTTTCCTATTTACAATGAAGCATCATTCTAAACCATTTCCAGTTACTCACAGATTTCCAGAGAGTTTAATCTCTACTGCAGGTTTTACTGCTTTATTATCTTCCTAGATACTTACTTAATTCTTCTGATGGCTAGAGCCATATGCTGTGCAGTAGGCACTGAGACAGGGAGTCTGGGAGAGGTTAAAAGTGCACGTTAAAAATACAATTTTTCACAGGTCTCACTGGGAAAAATGCTATTGATCTTTTGTCGGCCATTTGGGCTTTTTATGTGCAGTTCTGCTTAAAATGCCTTCAAGGAAGTCCTTCGAGAATGAAATTTTAGGTCATGAAAGATGGAAAGGCTGAGAACTCAGAAATTAACCCCTTTGCTTTTTAGAGAACAGCCAGCTTGTACTGGCTGATGGCAATACGTGTTTCCTCCTGCCATTCCCATCAAGGTGCTGAATTTGAAGGAGCTGTGCACTGCTCAGAGGACATAGCTCCACAGGCTGGTCAAGCCCTCTGCTCCGTGGTGAGTGTGTGAGGAGGGCTGGTCAGGTGTGACTGGGCTGTGGGACCAAGTTGTTGAGTAGCCTGAACCATGCCATTTATTTGGAGGAGGCAGTGGCAAAGTTCTCAAATGAATCCTGCTCTTGCAGTTTCTCAGCGTTGGCCCAGGGCAAGCCTTCTGGCTGTTCCCGTGTATCGCTTGTAGGTGATGGGGAAAGGTACATGCCAGAAAGGCTGAACCCTGCTGACAATATTTGATCCTTGTGCTGTTGGTGAGGTTAAAAATAATCAGCTGTAGTCTTAGCCATTTGGGTTAAATATTTTAAATTTTATTGCAAGTTGGTCAGCTTGGAGTATTTGGACACCAGGCCCTCCATGCTGAAGGAGCTGAACTTCCCTCTCCACTTCTCCCACTCTCTTAGCTTACTTTTTGGCAGTAGTTTGCATAAAACACATCTGCTACCCTTGGCAACTAAAGGCACCTTCGTTTTCAGATAGATTCTGTGTAAATACCAAACAAAACATATATTATAGATCCTTGGCTTGGATCTACTATAAAATTTGCCTCCTAAGCTACCTTTTTTTCCCCTCTGGTTTCTGCAGATGTAAGGGTGTTTCTGCAGCTATGTACAGAAACTATGTATGTTTCCATCTATATGATATTTTCATATCTAATTGCGGTCTAGTGGCCTGCTGCCCCTGCTTCTAAAGGCATGGGCTGCAAAGTGTGATCTCCAACGATCTGCTATTCATTTGCCAAAGAAACAGAAGGGAATAGACCCCATTTCTCCTGAACCTTGGTGGAACTGTATCAGGCCCTGATTGTGCTTTCTCCTCTCAGCAAATGTGATGGGCACACTGAACAAATAATTGCCGTGAGTTGCTTGCTTCATAGTTTTGTCCTTCATCTCCTTTGGGTTTTGGTCTGCCTGTAAGCAAGTTGGGATTTTACCAGGTGCTCCCAGGATTCTTCTGAAGGATTCTTTGTCTGCAGAGCTGCTGAGCGCCTGTCCGACTGGCTGGAGACCAAGGTTATGCAGTATGTTTCTGTCCTTTGAGTGGACTTCTAGAATCTTTTTTTCTGGGATAAATATTTGGGTTTGCAGTTTTGAAAATTGCTTACCACAAATATTTCCCTGAAATTTGCCAGTGCAGGGAATGTTTCTTCAGTAAACACATTTACCAGAATGTTTTCAGTCAGTAAACACCACAGAGGTGTGAACACAGTCGAAGGGAATTAATTTTTAATATAAAACAATTAGGAGGAGGCTGGAATCTGCTTTTTGTCTTGTATTTCAGGGAATGCTCTCCAGTCCAAACCTGGACATGCTTAATGCAAACCTGTACCTTTTCAGGGGATGTATATAAAGAGGAGTGTGTTTTTACAGCTCAAGATGCATTGATGTGTGCCCCATTTTGGAGGGAGTTGGTGGCAGACCCATGTGTGGTGTGAACTAGCCCATTTAACTTGAATAGTGAATCATTGCACTGTGAGGGTCCTCACAGCAGTCCTTGTGAACAGTCTTTTCCAGAGGTTGAGGGGAAGGTGGTGCTGAACTGAGCCATGGTGGAGGTGGTGCTCAGTGGGGCTCAGCACCAAAAAGCTGGTGGAATTCAACCTGCTTCTGTGGTGATGTGGCCCAGGAAGGATGGGCAGGCTGTGGAAAAGGAGGCCTGGTATCCCTGGTGAGGTGGCAGCCCTTGGCCAGGCTAGCAAAAGCAACCACTTGTCTTTCAGGCTGCCTCCTTGGTGGTCACTCCCCACCTCTCCTTAAAGTCCTCTCCCATTTGGTGTTGGGACACTGTATCCTATAAATAGTTTTCCATTGCATGTTCTCCTACTCTCCTCGGTGGAAGCAGAAGTGCTGCACTGCTGTTGGTTCTCTGAGACGGTGTAATTTGTGGAGGAGGCAGCAGGCTGTGGTGATGTGTGCTCGTCTTGAACTAGGGTCAGCCCCTGGCAGAGCAGAGCAAAGCAGCTCTCTGCGCCCTAGAGTGGGGGCTTTACCTGTCCTGGCAGTGGTGAAAGGAGAGTTTGACCAGGGGAGTGGTGTGTGCAGTGTTGGCAGGCTGTCTCAAGTATGTGGCTTGACTATTATGGATTCCTACTCCAGTTTTAAAGCTAATTTGCAAGCTCTAGTGAAGTGATGGCTTGACAGACAGGAGATGTCATTCTTATTAGCATCAGTAGTTTTAGACCAGACCCTCTGTCCTCACTCCCTCTGAGAGTCTGATGATTTTCAATCATGAAATGTTGGGACCTATGTCAGGATAAAATATTTCTAATCAGAATAAAAAACTTTACTGAACGATATGGCCAGGCACATGAGCAAACATTATGTTTTTCACTCCAGTTCTCCCTGAAGCTTATCAAGGCTGCTGAAGATAATCAAACCCCCATCTTGTTAAAGACCTTTTTCTTCATTAGCATGTTGTCCACTGGCAAAGTGGGAGGCTCAGTCACTGATGCCAGAGCAGACTGAGGGCTCAGAAAGAAGCTAATTATATTTTGCCTTTCTTTTTTTTTTCCTTTTCTTTCTTTCATTGCAGAAACGTAGAATAGTTGTGAATAAATTGAGAAAACCGAGGCTGAAGAGAACTCAGAGTTCATTAATATTCATATTTAGCCACAAGTACACAGAAAAGGTGACAAGGAGCTGGCTCCCTGGAAACCTATGCACCTTGGCAGTAGATGGAAAATTGCATGCAATTATAGCTACCTTTAGCTCAGCACCTAATGAGTATGCTTGAAACCATTCAGGGTTACTGTATACTAGAGGAAGATCCAGGACTCAAAACAGAAAATGAAACCCTTCTTCTTCTGTGCTCTGCTGAATTTAAAGTAATTCTGCGAAGGCCTAGAAGACCAAGTGGACTTTAATTCTTGATTTCCTGGTGATCAACACAGAAATCCATCCAGCAAAAGAAATAAATAAGATGGTTAGTAGGGGGGAACAAACACATTTTAATGGGGAGTAAAAGAACGGAGACTATTCCATTTTCACATTGCCTAGTGAGCCTGCTAGGCTCTTGAGGTATTTTTTTTTCCTTCCTCCTCCCCTCCTCTCCCCCCATTTCCTGCTGATTTATCTATTCTTTGATAGCTTTTAGTGGTTTTTAGTGTGGGTTTTTGTTTTTCTTTATTTTTGGGGAGACTGCTGTCTGTGGATTTTACTGTCTCATAGCCTTGTAGCTAGGGAAGAGAGAAGCCAAAGAGATTTCTTTCACACACATTTCTTTGAGTTGCTTTAGCCTGTTTGTTCCCACAGCAACTTTAAAAGCATAGAGCCAAATGCCTTTTTTGTAGCATAGATTCAAGCTAGCGGAGATGCCCCATATTAATTTACATGAGTTTAAAGGAGAGCAGAATGTGGTCTGTACTTGGCCTTTTATCTTATAAACTTTGCCTTGCTGAAATATGCCTTGAACAAAACATTTGAAGCTGCTTTTAACCTTACAGCAAGGAACTGATGTTTGTAGCACAAGCCCCGCAGAAATGACTTTCATTTTGTTAGCTGACGTAGGAAAGTGAGTATCCTGAATTATCCCTCACATTTTTAACACATGCTGATAGCTGGCTTTTCTCACACAGTCCAGCCATGAGCTGTAGATAATGACCTAGCAATAGATTGCATTTATCTTTAAGGGGAAGCTTCTTCCGACATGAGCAAACCTTAAAAGTTAGCAAGTGAAATGCTGTGTTGACACAGGGGCACGTTACAGCTCTGTGGTTACCGGGCTGTTTCTCAAAGTCATCACTGCTGAGGGCAGATGAACAAGATGCTGCCAGTTAGTTTATACCCTGAGCTGCAAAAGCCTGGAGCCTGGTCAGCTGTGGCTCATCCCATGAGGTGTGCGCTGTTTGCAGTGCAGAGGAAAAGAACTGCTGTGGAAGAGCCACGCGTGCAGCTGGGAGCCCAGAGGTTAACCCACACAGGCTGGCATGTGCAACAAGCTATGAAATGATGGCCACAACCTGGCTCTGAATCTCTCAAGCTTAGGCGGGTTGTTTCTCAGCTTCTACTTCGTTTGGAGAAAGCATTGCATGTGCTTCTTTCCTGGCTCTGTCCTTGGGGAAATTTAATGAACCTTAGGAGAGACAAAATCATATGGATCTTTGTATTCTATTTGGTCTCTCTTCTCGTTAGGTCTTTATTTGGAGAGACCTTCCTAATGGGTCATGTTGCTTGAATATCCCTGTGCTTCTAGCAGACAGATAACAATGGGCATTTGAGAGATTCTGGAGATAAATCTCTCATGGACACATAACAGTTACTACGCCTCATGTTTTATCCCTCCTTCTTTGGCATGTATGATTTATTGGTTTGCAGGAACTAGTCTCAGTTTCAGTATCCAGCCGTATCTTTTATTTCTTGTATCTTTACCCGGGGATGTTTTCTCCTCTCCTGCTCTTTTTGGATTCATATTGCTTTATTAGCAACATTACAGTCTATTTTGGGTGATTTAGAACAGGACCAATAGAAAGGCACAAATGTTATTCCCTGGCAAATAAGCAGCCTACATATTCCTCAAGCACGTTTTAAAACATTTTAAACCCTTATTCACAGGCAATTTATGTAGCTGACTACTGGGCAAACTTAAATCCCTAAATCCTTTATTTTGATCAGCATTGCTTTGTCTTTCTTCTTCTTCTCTTGTCAGCTTATTTCTAAAAAGCAGTAGGTACCAATATGCTTTCAAAAATCCTGTTATTTTGCTTTTTTACACACCTGCACACCACAGCAAAATTTTACCTCAGTTCTCACTTATTTTTCAATGAAAACAGTCTTTAATTTTGATCAAGAAGGAAACCCTCTATGTGTGTCTGTCTTTTAAGGCAAGATAGACACCTGTGCGTGGATGTTGCTGCTGTGCTATCTTCTATTTAATGGAGTCCAGCCCCTTACTAAGCTGTCAGCCGAGCAGAGAAGATGCAGAGTGACAGGCGTTTCTGAATAGACTTTGAGATGTGCCAGAGGTGTGACAGACATCCACAATTTTTTACCTCTCTGTGGAGCTTGAAAAGCTGCAAGATGCCTTTCATTGGGAAAAATGGCTGCCACCTGGAGAGCTGTGGTCCAGGGACTGCTGATCCTGCCTGTCGGTGCTGCAAGGAAGTACTGTTGTTCAGGCTGAAAAGGAGACAGTTACAGGAAAAATTTCCATTGACTTCATGGTCTTCCATGTGTAACTGACATGGCCATTGTGGTCTCTTGCAATGCATGTTGTGCATCAGTTTGCTTGGGAAATGATAATGGATGCTTTTTGCCCACTATCTGGCTTGCTAGTAAATGTGGTCTGAAGAAGTATGGCAGAAAGGAAAAATGCATCCTTGCAAATATCGCTTGGATTTGTTGTTGTTGTATTTTTTGTTTTTTATACTCTTTTTGCTTACAACTATGGAAAAAAATAGAATTTTGAATAATTCCCAGGATTAAATGAAGCAATTGAGCCAGAAGAGCAACTTCATTTCCAATAGGCTGCCACTGCACATTAGTACAGAAAACTGTATGCTTCCTACAGAAGCATACTGTTTCATCCCACCATATCTTGCCTCAGGAAACGTCTTCCTTCAAAGAGCTGAAGTGCTGCAAAATGGGAGTCCTTTGCTTTGGCACCTGATGGTAAATCTTGCAGGCCCCTTGTTGAAGAGTGAGTCGAGGAATTAGCACTCTTGAGGCACGTTAGCAATACCTTCAGTCAAAACATTTTCATTTTCAGTGAAATACATGTCAGAAATATTTTTGTATTTTTGGCTTTCAGTGAAGTATGTGCAAATATATATATATATATATATATTATTTTTATCTTTTTCCCCTTGAAGATACACCAGTTTTGTGGGGGAAGAAATAGGTTTAGCTCTATTGGTGATACTGTTTTCTGTTGAGAAACCAGTTCATCTTAATAGAAAAATTTTAATCAAGTGTGGAAAAAAAAGCACTTTCCTAGGCGGTGATTCTGTCACCTCTAAAGAAGAGATTTGGTATATGATGCGGTTTCCTTCTGATTTTGAGCCTCAAAGCTAATGTTTTCAGGCTCCTCAAGCAGCCTTGTGATGTGCAGACATACATAGCTGGAGCATTATGAAAAATTAATAAAAAGAGATTTCTAATAGAATAGCCAGTGTTGGTGAAAGTGGCTTCTCCTGCTCTGCTGAGATGTTCATGAAGTGATGCTCTCCTGTGGCAGCTGGCATGCACTTGTTCTTGCTGTCACCCATACAACTTCCAAGAATTTCTTTTGAAATATGATTCTTTTGTGTCAGCTGTATCTTTATTGATCAGCTCTCTATCTTTATTGATCAGGGCTGCACGATAAAGCCTTAATACTGAGATGATAATGTAAATTTGGATTGTGGCTACCACTGATACCCACTGACCTGTTCCCAGTCACTGTGTAAAAGCCTGTAGGAGGATGCAGGGAGGTGTCCCTGCAGTAGCATAGATTGAATATCTGACTGCATCAGGCATGAGAATAACTGTATGTACAGAACGTATTCATCCCTCAGGCATATATCCATATGTTTGGATGATGGTGGGTGGTTTTTAAAGTTACTGTTTTAAAGATATCCACACAGGTGGCTAACAAGCATTTGTTAGATGGCACAGCATGAATGCTGAAGCAATCTGACCGCTCGTGGGTGAGAAATAGAAGGAGAAGCAGTGCTGGGTGTGCAAGCTTTTCTGGATAATGGTTATTTGCCTTAAGAAATTAAGGACTAGTTTTTTCCAGTTAGCTTTGGGGAAGTGCACGGGGCTGTGTGGAGGCTGACAGCAGGCTCTTGTTTCAGAGAAAGCAAAAACCCCATTGGGTAGAGGCACTATAGAAAAGCAAACGATGCATTATTTTTTTCTTTTACAAACCCTGTCTCACGCCTGGGTGCAAAGTGTTATTTTCTTTGTCATTCAAAGGAATTTAAAAAACGATGTAAGCTTTGGGGGAGGAGAAGGCAGTGTGGTTTTTTGTTCTGTTTTATTTTTTTGTTAATTGAAACATATGCTGAGTGCAGAGTGTCCCATTGCAGAACAGCTCTGATGAGCAACAGAATGAGGTTGTGCAGTCTCAGAGGTTGGGCAGTTGGTTTGCAAAGGCCACGGGCTCACCAGAGAGGCACAGTTTTGCGCCACTTCCTTATGGGATGAGAAGAGCTTTCTCCTATGGCCAGCCAGCTTCTCTGGGTTTCGTTTCCTCCCTCCATTTCACAGTCGTGGGAGCATCCCCTCCAGGAAGATTTCTTCATTGTACTGGCAGTCACTTAGAGGAGAGCAGATGTTGTTGGTGTATGTCCAGAAGCAGCTTTACTGAAAGGATTTTGAAGCAGTTTCAATCCACAGCCTTCTCTAGGTCTAAGTTTGCTCAGCGCAGAGGAAGCAATTAACACCAAATGAAGGTGAGTCACTAATTGTAAAGGAGATTTCCTAGGGACAAACTGTTCTGAGGAACCTTTCCTCCTGAAGCAGGAAAGGCAGTCACTGAGCTGAAGGAGACCCATCCTTTATTTCTGGACAGTTGCTGAGAATAAAAAGACTGTCAGTAAAAAGCCTCCAATTCCTTTCCCACCAGGCATCTTGTCCAAATGCTGCTGGAGCCATGCAGTAAACAGAATTTCTTCAGACCACACCACAACTTCTCCGTCACGTCTCCAGCAAGCACGCTCTCATCACAACTTTTTGTTGCATCTAAAAATTTGTGTCAGTGTTCACTGAGGAAAACAATCCTAGCGTAGGTTTTCTGGCTCATTAGCTGCAAGTCTGTAAGGGCATGAGTGACGTACAAGAGAAGTTAATTAAAAGAGCTATTGCTGTGAGGAAGGAATAAATACTGGTGGTCATACAGGGTGGGAGTGGGACTCTGGTAATATTCATATTGAGTTATAACTGGGATATATAGACGTCTGAGCCAAATATTAGCATCAGAACCTCCCATATGCTGAGGGAGTTGTCAGCTGTTGAAGCCAGAAAAACAGAATGGGACCAAGACTTTGACTCAAAATGTCACCCTGAATCCCTCACTGAGGTGATCTGCACCAAGCACATCTGTGTGTTGTGAAGGGGGAACTGTACAGACTGTAATATTTTTAACCTGAAGCTATTTGGAAGCGGGTCTGGACAGCACTCGGCTGTAAAGACAGCAATTGTCTATCACAATTTGCTTCAAATATAATTGAAACTCGAGAAAAATTAGTGCAGCTAGGCTGATGCTATCAAAATAACTGCAAAAGGTTAAAAATACAGTAAAAACCCCCAACCAAACAAAAACCACCTGGCTTTCTGTTGAAAAGCTCTGGCGTTCCATGTGGAATTTTGGAAATGACTGAGTGATGCTCCAGTTCCTTCATCTGCCAACTCTCTCGGCTGCTGTATGGGTGGCTTCTGTGTGGACTGTGCAAGACAGAACTGGTGCCCCTTTGGGGAACTCACTATTTCCAAGCTTATGACCTCATGCTATTGAGCTGTAGTGTACGTGGGTGGTCTTTAATAATCATTACTGAAATGACACCTTATGCAAGCACACGCACGTTCACCTGCACACATCATGGACTGAGCATCCTTTTTCCATCCTGTGTTTTTGGTCATTTTGGGAATACCTTCCTTTGTGGGCTCTGAGTCATTCTATTCTGTTGCCGTCTCTGAGCAATGTTTATGCTGTGTTATGCTGAGAAGCCCCTTAAATCTTTACATACACCCTCATACGCACATGCAGACAGTCCAGCATTATCAAACTCCATGGCGAGGATGTTCACATCTCTTCTCATTAGCGATGTGCAATGTAAAAGGCTTGCTTCGAGTTTCTTGAAGATGGCAGTAATGAAGCTCTGAAGAAATAGTCAGGGGACTGGAGCTAATTAAAATGCAGCAGGGTGTAGAAGTAAAGGTAGCGGCAGCTCGCTATGCCATGTCTCTGGCAATCAGCAGTCCCTAGTTTACCCACACTAATTGACAGGAGACGCAGTGCTACCGAGTGTGCACACAGCCAGCGTTAATGGAGTCAGCACATACTGCTCTTCCTGCCTGACTTGTCTCATTATCGACCTTGAACTGGCAAAGGTCAGTTGATGGCGCTGCTTTCATCAAGATGACAGGTGTCTGAAGATCTTCTCTTTGTAGTATAATAATTTGGCAGTTGTCTTATCCTGTACGTGAATTAGTGATCTGATCCCAAAGAGATGATGGATAAAAAGGACTGGCATACTGTGGTGAGGAGCTGGGCTGTTGTGCGTTTGAAAAAATAACAGGTACCAAAAGTCATGGAGGAAGGAAACAAAGCTATGTATTGCATATTTCCCCTTGGAGAAGATAGGGCCTGAAGCAGCAAATAGGCAGATTTTCACAGGTGGAAATGCAGTCGGTCCACTGTTAAAAATCGGGAGCTTGTTTGAGTTGATGATGAGCACCAGGTGCACTGCTGGCACCAGGCAACTATATAATAATAATAATAATAATAATAACAATAGTCGGGGCACCTGACACCTGCAGTAAGCAGTGAGTGACAGTGTTCTTGGGGAGACGTCTCATCTGAAGGCAATGCTGTCTCCAGGAGATGCATCATTATAACATGCTGCACCAGGACTGCATCTCATATGCCCTCCTTGTTTTCACTCTCCTGTTACAGACAGTCTCAGCAAAGACAGTGGAGAATGACAGAAATATTTCTGTCATCCACCCCTTTAAAAGCAGTACTTTTGAGCATTTTTAAGAAATATTTTGGCTCTTCTGATAGAAAACCAGAAGCTTCCTGTGTCTTGTGGCTCCACTGGTTGCAAGTAGAGCTTGCCGGAGCCTTACATCTCCTTTCCTCTCCCACTTCACTTGTGCAAGGTGTATGTAAAGATGCTGCATGCTGCCACAGTGGCATTTGGCCACTTGCTTGTAGGTACAAACAGGGGTAAATCAAGGCCTAGAGCTGGGAGGGGTCCATATTCCTCAGTAGTGCAGACAGAAAAATGCTTCTTGAAGAGCTGAAGGGAAGTCTTGGTGGAGACTGACCTTGTGATAGTACTAGACTGAGTTTTTCTCGGCTAAAATAGGGAGAGATTAAGTCAGTGGGAGCCCAGATATGCAAAGCAGAACCTGCAAAAGGACTCCTTCAAAAAGGCTCCTGCTCCCTCGTCTCAGTGCTCACTAGCTCCTGAGCAGCTCTTGTGCCTAGCCTGGCCACGGCACCAACTGAGGGCAATGGGAAGTGCTGGTCCTCAGGCTACAGTGCCTTTCTGGAGGAAGATGAGGAGGTTGCAACCCTCACCAGAGCTGGGGAGGGGAATGCAAACTGAGCACAGCTTCTCTTTTCTTCACCTGCAGTTTCCCAAGATCTTATAATATCCACCTCTGAAAGCAACTGCTTTTTTGCTAGTATAATTACCAGAATATTTCTTCATTTATGTGTGATTATGGGAATCTGAAATATTGCCTTGGGAACAAAATACTCTAACTTGAAAACAATTTATAGCAGCTTGCCTTTTAAAGATACATGAAAAAGTTGCTGGGGCAAAACTTACGTGTGATGTCTGTGTGGCTGCAGTCCAGCTATAAAGGAGATTTTTACCAGGGCAAGCCTAAGGTAACTAATAGGAGCATTCTTTAAACAGAAAAAGGTCTTTATTATTGAGCCTTCCCAATCTGACACATTTTCTCAGCTGCCTCTGAGGTAACTGCCAAGTATATGGGATGCTCCTGGTCTCCATCCTCCCAGTACCTGCACTGGTGCTGCAAAATCCCTCAGGCTTCCCACGGTCCCACAGTGTGCCTGTCCCACAGGCTGTTTGCTCTCTGCCCTCAGTGCTAGATCCACTCTATCGTGTCAGGATACACTCTCCTCCTCTGGGGACACGAGAGCAAGCCCCTACCTTTGTGCTGGGTTGTGAAAGCAACTGTAAATTAAATGTTAAAAGAAAAAAAACATTGCCTAAGTGCATCCTGAGGTCAATAAAATATGCAAGCATGGGGTCCTGCTGTTCAGGGCTGCAGCAGTCTCTAACCCAGAACCAGGGGGCCTGCAGGAGCACATCAGGGCTACTCTAAGTGGCAGCTGATAGGAATCCTACATTAATTCAACAGGTAGGGCTCATAGGTCTGTACCCAGAGGTCTCAGGGTCAGGTGCTAGTTACGACAGGATTCTCAGGAGGCACCTGTCTGAAAAAGCAATGATAAAGAAGCAGTGATAAAGGGAACTCCAGCAATTAAGGTTTTATACTTGGGTTAACTCTTTCTAACATCATGTTCTTTTTTGTTTTGCAGAAGATCCCTTTCTTACCCTAGCAAGGAGACAATCAATAATAGAAATGAAAAATGAGCATAGTGACCATTTTTCTTTTGCTGGGGAGAGATGCTCCCATCCAATCCAAAGACAAATGAGATGGATTTATGGATCATTTCTTCTTGAAATTAAAAGCTTTGCTTGTGCTTCTGAAACCATGGTTTCATGGCATAACAACACGGTTGGACAATAGTTTCTTCTTCCTACCAATGGAAGGTGGTGAGTAGAGCATTAATATGCATGTGGGAAGTACAACATGACAGATATGACAAATACATGGTTGCATTTGTCTGTTGGATCAACCTCAGTTACTATTAACACCCAGATTATTGAAGTAAAGGAACAAGGTGGATTCTTGCTGCTTCCTTGTTGTCTCTGTTGGGAAGGATTGGCTAGGTCCCAGACACTGAATACTTTGGGAATGGCAGTTTGCAGTATTCCAGAATTAAGGCATCATTAAAGTTTCTAAGGATGGAAGTATTTGATTTAAAGCAGAGGCATCTGGGAATATTTGTGGCTCACAAGAACATTTGTGTTATGAACATTTGTGTCAGTGATTTGAAATCTTAAGTGTTTTGTCCCTCTCCTTTCTCTCTGTGTGTGTACGTGCAGCAGGGAAGTCAGGATTGAAATGCAAAGTGGCCTCTGATGTGACAGCTTTCCTAAGTGTGTTGGGTGTAGTGTCCTCAGCAGTTTGTTTTCTCTGAGGAAGGAGGAACAAGGCCCACAAACAGGAAAGCTACATGTGTAAAAGGAACTGGAGCTTTTGAGAGACAGAAATGGAGCAGTTCTCTCACTGAATCAGGTGTACATTTCAAACAGAAACCTACGTGAAGGCTGAGATGAAACTGAACTTAAAGCTGTGCTAAGGCCTCTTTAGCTGACTTCAGCTTCTCTGAAGAGGAACCAGTAGGTGCCTGTGGGGTAGGATGGAGATGACCATATCGGAGCAGTGAGTGTTGCTTGCACAACACTGGAGGCTCCTTTGTGTGATTTGAGGTGAGCTGAGAGTCTGGAAGGGACCTGGGGCTGATTGTCAAGGAGTTTTCTGGTGAGAGAAACAAATGCCTGCTTCAGGGGCTGGGACATGGCAAGTGGGAGAGAGTAGCAGGCGGTGCCAGAGGAAAGGATATCTTGCTGGGAATACAAAACTCAGAATTTGGAAAGGGCCTTTTTTTTCTGATCATCCAGATAGTGTGTTGCACTAATGCAACAGACACCTGGGCTGGGAAAAGCCTTTTGACTCCTACAAAGCTCCTGAGGTATCTGAGAAAGCAAAAAGGAGAGGCCTGAAAAGGGGAAAAAACATCTTTTCTCCTTCTTTCTGGCTTGCAATTCTCTGGGAAAATGACTTCTGTGTTTGGGTAGGGGTTTGGCCACTCCTGAAAGTTTCTTTTGCCTCAGAACAGGTTTCTGGGGTGGATGTAGGAACTGGTGGATGTTTCTCTCTAACCTGTATTACATGGGAGGTCAGACTACATGAGCATTCAGGTCCCTTCTGGCTTAAATATGTCAAGCATTGTCCCTTCAGCTGTTTAAACAGGGAAAAAGGTTAGAGTAATCTTTGTCCCCGTGTATTTGTCTCCCCTAGTGATCCTGAGATTTTTCCCTCTTTTCGTTACCCCTGTGGGGACATAAATTGACATCAAAACTCTTTGTAGGTCTAAGGATTCCTGGAGGAGGCTAGGTCTCTTGAGGGTGCAGTTCACATGGTGCTCCTACTTTCATTAGCTTTGTTTCCCAGCAGTTAAGGCCTTTCGTTTTACAGCATCTCTTAGCTCCAATTTATACGATATCAATTATATGTTTTAATTGGAAAGCTTGTATCTTCTATCTCACAACTGCTCTGGTTAGATGTGATCTGCTGCTACCATGCTATTAACTGTTAATGTCCAGGACATTACACTTGCCCAGGTGCACTGCCTTGGGATGTGAATCAATCTTGTCCTTAGACCACTTCAGAAAGCCTATTATCCACACTCCAGAAGGACGATTCTTTTTCCAGCTCTTTCTGACACCCTTCCCTAGAAAATCTTGAATGTGTGCTTTGTTTTGCACTGATTTGGAGCAGCATGGAAGCTTGTTGAATTTTCACACTGTCCTTCAAAAGAAGCAGCTGTGTCTTCACATTCTTCTGTTAGGCCAGAAACTCTCTCTTCTTTTTCAGTCATAGCTTGAAAATTCCTGTTTCCTGAGAGATTATTGTCAATATTTCTCCAGAATTTGATTCATATAACTTTTGATTTAACAACTGGAAATACCTAAGTCCTGAAAACCAATTTATTTTCTAATCTTGAAAGAGCTTAGAGAAAAACGTGCTGAGAGAAGGACAATGAGCACCGTTCTTATATCTTGTTTGGTTTGGTGTCAGGTCCTCTATTAATCATCATCAACTCAGTGTAGCAGAAATGTTTAGCACAGCAAAAGACTAAGAATTTAGTGGAAAACTTCTTTCTAAAATTTTATGCCTCACTTTACTCTGAGATAGTGATCTGATATGCATGTTTCTGTCCATTACTATGTCATAGAAAACACAAGGAATGTGTAAGGAAAAAGTTAAATAGAAGGAGACAGATAGAGGAACCTGTAATATCCTTCTGCGGTGTGTATGCTGTTTGGATCTGTGATTAGCTCCAGGACCACTGATGGTGATGATCTGGAGCAGTGCAGCAGGCAACTGTGTGCTCAGCATTTTCAGGAACCCAAGGCAAAGCCATGATGAAGACCAGGCTGCAGCAGGGCAAGTGGTGAGGAAACACCTTTCCAAGAACTTCACATGCAGAAACACCATTGATGTTTTCTCAGAGGATTGGGTTTTTTGGTCATCCCTTACACTCTAACCAGAGGGAGAGAAAACATTAGTATCTGAAGTCCAGAGAATGGACTTGCCTGACTCCATGCAGACCTGAATTCACAAGATGCCAACACAGCTTTACAAATCCAAAGAATTTCATCATTCTTATCTTCAGATAAGAATTAGAATGAGAGTCCTTTTTTCCTATTTGCCCATTGCTGCCTAAAAACTAATACCAAGAAAGTAATTTTAGCAATTGACTTTATTTTTTTTTTTCTTTTTCTTTTTGTCATTCCAGCACATGTGCTGTTTTGTGGTCTGGTTTTTCTTCTGCATTTCCCATTTCCATGAGTTTTGATCTCTTATATAATGGCATAATCAAGCCAAGGGAAAAAGTAATGTTTCTTTTCTGTATGCTGCATTTGAATAAAACCAAGGCCATCACAGAAAAACAGATGAGACCTAGGGAATACATAGATCATCTGAAAAACTTTAAGAAAGTCATCACTGCAAATATTTGCAGATGAGGAACCACTGACTATTTTTATATGGGTGGCTTACCTATCTTCCAGATTCCAGAATTCTGGTTCTTGTGGCTAGCCTTTGTGCTTATGTCAATATCTTCTTTGTTTTAGATATGTATATATAGTGATCCATTTGGGTAATCCAAAGCCAAATAAGGTCAACAGTGGTATTTCCATTAATTTTATTCTGTACAAGGCTATGTTTGTATCATATTCAGTAGTTTGGAATCTGATCTTCTGTATTTGCCATGCAAAGAAGTGCTTCTGTGCCTATAACCCATTTCTTCTTCCTGAACCTCTTTTAGTTATTTTATTCTTTGGAGAAAAAAAAAATAAAATCTTATCTGTCTTTTGGTATAATATATTTTTAATAAGGAAATCATTGTAACACCTGGATGCAAAAATCCCCTGAACATATTTTCTGTGATAAAGGCTTAAAGGAAATAGAAACAGGTATTGAAAGTTAACTGACTGGACTAAATAATTACAAGGAGTGTCAACGATTTTCCTGGCATCCAGCTACACCCAGTCTTGAAGAAAATCATTCAGTTTCAAAATAAGACAGTTTCTGGTTCTGCCTAGTTCTTCCCATTCCTGATGCTGGAACTAGATGCAGAAAGATGGAAATACTGGGAAGGAAAATGACACCTCTGGGAAGCACTTCTTGGTTATGTATGAACTGCCAGGAAAATGTACTCATGAGATTACATCTGGGGGATTTGCACCCTTAATCTATTTAAATTACAGAAGAATGCTGAGACTTTAAGGGATCTTATTGTATATCAGCCCATGAATTTCTCATATTCCCACTGCTACTAATAATCACATATGCAGAGAGTAGTTTTATTACAGCTACAGTCTGATCCTAAGTTCATATCTGGGCTTCATCATTCATTTGCAAAACATCAGCCTGAGGCATCCTCTCTGCTTTCCTGTAAGATGCCTGAAATGACTCCCTTTTTCCCATTCAAGAGCGAAAACAAGCAAAAAGGAGAAGATACAAGAGGAGATGTTTGGTTTCTCTGCACTACCCTGTGAGACATATTTGTATTTAGAATTCTGGTTCTTTCCCCTTTTTCCATAAATGGGAGCTACCAGGAAGGGAAGGGAGAGACACTTGTTCAGTTTGGTCTATGTCCTATGGAAATGT
>JBCJKH010045889.1:12079-23821 GCA_039877255.1 Loriculus beryllinus | reverse complement strand
GGTGATGTCTGGTCCATTTGAGCACTCATCATTTTTTATGGGACTTGATATTTTTGCTTGCTGAATCTGACATGAGTTTCAAGAAGTCATAAGATCTGAATCTTGGGAATTCTTGATCAGACTCTTGTGATTTGTATTTGGCGTGTTTCAATGTTAAGTCAATTTGGCAGAGCAAATAATACTTAAATGCAGAATGCCTCTTAAGAGGGAAAGAGATATCTAAGAGACCTCAACTAATGTGATCTTTATTTTTTTTTTTTCAAAAAGCAAGTTAAGGACAATTTACTGCTACAGTAGGTTTTTCTGAAGTAGTCTTTATAGATTCAATGTTCACTCTGACTTGTGGCATTCAGAGCTGAACTAAAATAACAGTGAATGGTTTTGTTGTATTTTGCTTCTTGTTGAACAAATACAGATAATACAAGGCTGAAATTACTCCTCTATTCCTGAAAATGAAGAATCTGTTGCAAAAGATATTAAGTGAAACTGAAATAGATACTGTAGTCAAATCTCCCCCAAACTAGTCTGAGTCAGTTTAAAATGTGTAGCTCACATTGCATAATATTGTAGTTGTGTAATTCTTATTCTTTTTGTTTATATAGAGTGAGGAATGTTTCTTACCCGATCTCAATGTCAGCATAAAAATATAGTTTTATTTAATAGAAATAACAGTCAGGATTAATTCTGCTGCACCTTACAGCAGTGCATGTTGTAATACAGCTGAAGATATGTAGCTTAATTTTAGCAGCATCTGGAGCTATTTGCAGTCTTACGGCTGTTGAGCACTCTAGAAGACAGTATATTGACAGTGAACTGACTACAGCTGTACTGGTCTGGTTGGGCTGTTAACTGCCTTTACAGCCTGTATGTTGCCGTGCTTTGCATTTGTGGCTAAGCATTGATACCACATATGTGTTTTGGCTACTGCTGAGCAGTGCTTGTGCAGTGTCAAGACTTTCTCTCTCTCTTCCACCTTGCCCAATAGCAAGTAGGCTAAGGGAAGTGGGCACGAGGTTGGGAGGGGATGTCTGTGGTTATGGTGGTGTTTTTTTTCCCAAGCAACCTTTATTTGTGCTGAGACCCTGCTTCTCAGGAAGTGGTTAGACATCTTCCTGCTGATGGGAAGTGATGAATAAAGGCCTCTTTTTGCTTTGCTGCTGCATGCAGGTTTTACTTTTCTTACTAAGTGGTCATTATATTGCTCCAGCAGTCTTTTTGCCTTCATTTGAATTTAATTTGTTCCTCTCCCTTTTCCCCAGGAAAGGGGAGTGAGAAAAGGCAGAGTGGGTGTTTGGCTTCTAGACAGGGTCAACCCACCGCAATAGCTTGTGACTTGTCTGACTTTACAGTGAACTAGAGCTACATATGAAACTGGAATTCTGCCTCCTGCTCTGACCTCATGTATCTTCCAAATACTGACATTTCCTCTGTGGTCTGTTCTTAGCTATATCTGAGAAACATTTTGAGCCAACTGGTGTGTCTGCTCATTCACAGGTACAGCTTTGACAATGCTTGTATTTGTTTCACTAATGTCAGGATCTTTGCTTGCAGGAGGAGTTGAATGATGCAGTAGGATTTTCCAGAGTCATTCATGCCATTGCTAATTCTGTAAGTTAACGTAATTTTTAGTGTAACTTTGGTTATAAAAAAAAAAGAAAAGGAATTCTTTTGTAGTTACAATTTGGAAGATCAAGTGAAATACAAGTTAAAGTGACTTCTGTTTATTTTTAAGTTGATGTTGCTTCATGTTTCGTAGTGGTTGGGTGTAGTAGGTTAAGAAAAGTTTTAAGCAAGTGATGTGAGCAACCTTATCTGTAAAAGTCAGTTACCAATTTCTTGCGAAAGGGCTCTAACATGATTCTTTTAAGTAACTGAGCTTTGAGGGCTTTTTTTTTTTCCTGGCAGTTAAAGGCTTAATCAGTGAAGGTCATCTGGTTCTCTTCTACTTACATGGTTAAGACAGGCTATAGTTTTACATCTGTCCCCTTCAGCCCAATTATTTTCATGTAGTTGTTACAGCCTGTTGTGTAGAAAAGAAATACATATCCATATTGTTCTCTCTAGCACATGGAGGATGCAGGGAAGTAGAAAAGGTTGTCATGTTAAATGAATCAAAGTTACCATTTTGAAAAATTACTATGCTTTTTCAAGAAGGAACTTGCTTTTACAACATCTGGCATGAGAGGTTTTGCACTGTTGAGTACCAGATCATGCCTGTAGTAACTATCATATGTTACAACCATAAAGAATATGTTGTGAGTTGTACAAGTTGTAAACTAAAAGGTGGTGGACTGAGATTGCACTTGACTTCAATCTTTAATAGATTACATTTGGAAACCAAGTTGTCAGTGTCTGTTCTAGTGCATCGCCTTAACATTTTAAGCAGCTGCTGAAGCCTGTAATTAGTTGTGAGATTAGTTGTGAAGATTAAGAGTAGAGGCTGTGATTAGTTGTGAAGGCTGTGAAGGTTGAGAGTAGAGGAAAGAGCAGTGGCTGCTCTGAATGAATGGAGTAGCCTGTGGGTCAGGCAGAGAGCAAATAGGTAGGTTTTGTTTGTGCTTTTTTTCCAGCTGCCCGTGACTAGTATCTGGGATAGGTGCTTTTCATATATTGCCCTTGACATAGCCATGATTGGAAGTGTAACTAGCATTTAATGTTCTTTTCACAGGGGAAGCTTGTTATTGGGCACAACATGCTGCTGGATGTTATGCATACCATACACCAGTTCTATTGTCCCCTACCTGATGTAAGTAATCTTCTGAGTGTTCAGATGATAAAATAAATGCCTTAATGTATTTGTGTTTAGTCTTATCTCCAGACTTGATAGTGAATGGAAGCATGTGACTATCTTAAGAATACCAGAAAAGTATTTAAAAAAAAAAGTCACTTGTTACTTCTGGGCTACTGCCTTATTTTCTTAAATCTTCATGTAGAAAGCTTAGCTGGATGGAATTCTTCCCCTTTACATTTTTAAAATGTTTAAATTAAACATTGGAATTTGATTTCTGTTGTGATTTCTGCTGTATCTGTTAGTTCTTCAGAAACTGCTTGGATAATGGCAGGTAAATTTAACCAGCTTGTTAAGATCCTGGTTTGGAGCTTCAGTATTACGTGACATTTTTTTCCTCTGTAGTTTGCAGTGAGTATCATCTTGAGACTGATAAACAGCTAACTTATTTGAATTTTATCTTTTGGTTTAATGTTAAATTAGGACCTAAGTGAGTTCAAGGAAGTTGCATCGTGTGTCTTTCCCAGGTAAGTTCTTCAAACTTTCTCAACTGTTTTAGTACTGTTTTAACAAGCTGATATTGTTTGTCCTAGCCCTAACCTAGCTCTTACTGGAAATAAAATTTGGGACAAGTTAGATAAATACAGTTTTTAAAAGTATTCTGTAGCATCTCTTTTTGTAGAAGAGCAGTGCTATTGTTCCACTTCTTGGCAAAAGGTGCAGCTTTGCTACCCCATGGTTTTTGGCATGATATTTGGTGTTTTGAATATGCGCTATGTTTTGAACAAGATTTATTAGCTACTTATTGTTTGTATCTCTTGCTATTGCTTAGTTGTTGTCTTGTTTCATGCTGAACAAAGCCAAGGGGTGTTTTGGCTGCTCTTGAGATATAAGAGTAATTTTTCAACAGGGTGCAACTGCTGTTTCCCAGCTAATACACCAAAACATTTTTGAGGATTTAGCAAAACTGATGTTCTTCCATTTCAACTTATTTAGCTATTACTTTGTTTCTAGGCTATTGGATACTAAACTGATGGCAAGTACACAACCTTTTAAGGTAAATTAATATAGTATTCTGGAATTATTTGAAGGTACAAGTTTGCATTAAGTGTCTATTGAACTTTTTTTTTTAGAGAAAAAATACATGACAGTATTTTCTGTGATGCTCCTTTTTTGAAAAAGAATGATTTTTCTTAGCTCTTTATCTCAACTTATAAAGTCTTCAGGATACAAATTTTTACTTCTGTACAAGTGGCTTTTGTGTTTGTCACAGTTTTAAGGTAACTTAGCAGCTTTGAATTCCAAAAGTGCCTACAGGCTTTACTACTTAAAATGCAATTAGCATTTTTTTGTCTTGTAAATTAGCACAAGACTGCATGTCTCCTGAGGAGGAACCTAGAAGTGTTATTCATGAGCAAATAGGACCTGGAAGCTAATTGTATTCTTGAAGCTTTAAAATATTGTGAATGCTGACTTTGTTTAGAAAAAGAGCTTGAACATTATCACTAAATTCCATTGGGGCCTGCTGTTCAGTGGGTAACCAGGAGAAAAAATTACAGGCTTCTCTTAAAACCTCTTGTAGCATGCGTTTTACTCTTCCAAATAAGTATTGAGATAAGTGATCATAACCTCTTGCTTTTCTGTGTGCTTTTTGGAATGAAATAATTTAATAACATGCTGATGAGTCAACACCTATGTTTCTGCATGCCTCTGACTTCAGAGCATTGTATAACAGAAAAACTCATTAAAATGTACTTAGTAGATATTTTCAGGTTTGTCTTGCATACCACTGTAGTAAGAATACAAAAGTAAGCTTTTGTATTCTGAAAACTAATAATGCTGCACAAGCTTTATGTTTGATACAGTTATGTTGATATTTGTAATTTTTGCAGTAGCTGCTTAGGGTTTAGGCTGTTGTTATTAAATGGTACTTTGGGATGCCAAAATAATATGTCATTTGAGCTTGTTCATTGTACTGAGTTCTTGATAACTTTTCATACTGCAGACTTGATGATAACTGTAAACAGCTGTCTTGATGTAGAACTAAAGGAAGTTTGTCCTCAAAAATTTCGACTTTAAGAAAGATTGTGTGAGAGTTTTTGTTTCCTCTTGCTATTGATTCTGCATGGTTTTTTCATTGTAGTGATTGACATTGTGTGTCTTCTTAACTTCAGCAAGTTTGGTTTGAAGAAAGTAGTTAATTATGTATCTTTTTGTGACATTTTATATGTATGTATATAGATTAAGTAATACAGCTTAACTAAGCTGAAGTGTAGGAATGGCTTTCTGATTGTCAAGCTTCTTTAGCTGTCTTTGTGTTATTTTAAATAATCAGTATTTACACTTATAAATCTATTTAAGAATGTTCATCTAGCAGGCACACTTTAATACTGACCTTAAATGCCTTCAACCATAATGTTCAGTATTTGAGATACTTTGCCTTTCTGTTTGTGCTGCCTTTTTCCTTGCCACATGGAGCCAGATTTAAATAGAAATATTACTGTGGCGTAATTCACCATCAAAAATTGTGAAAAGTACTAATAAATGCTTGTCACTCGCTGTGTTGTAGGTGAGACAAGTTAACTTCTTGTCTTGACAGACTTCTCTGGTGTATTAGTTTAAAAGGACGCTATATGTAAGTCCTTAAAGAGCACAAGGTGGCAGCAATAAATACTAATTTTATCCAGTTTCAGTATCTAGGGAAAATGTGGTTTGCATTGGCAGTTAATGGTGTCTTTTCTTGCAGGAGATCATTAATAATACATCCCTTGCAGAACTGGAAAAGCGTTTAAAAGAGGTTCCATTTAGCTCTCCTAAAGTTGGTAAGAATATGTCAAAATGGTCTTATTCCTGAAATGTTTTCCTCTTTCAGAGGAAAATGTCTTAATTATTTTTGTTCTTGGTCTGAAATGTAAATTCCTGTATTAATACTTAGTGTTTTGGTGAAAGGAACTTTAAATGTGGGCAATATACATACACTGCAGTTATATTTAGACTTACGAGTGGAAGTCAGTAGGAGCCTTCTACTTTATTTCAGGTTATAGAAGAATGGATGTATTCAATGAACAGCAGTTTCATTATCTTCTAATGATGGCATTTTGGTTTGTAGGTTGATTTTTTTTTTTCTTTTTTGAGTAACCTGGAATTGTTTTAAAACTGTTTTATTTGATTATTATTGTCCTTCAGATCAAAGCTACTGCATTCTAATGGGCACTCAGACAACAAACCCAAGAAAACTTAGGCAGTTGTGACGAGTCATGATTAAAGTTCCTTTCAGCTTTCTTCGCTTCAAGCTGAACGAAGTGATATTTAATCAAAGGGCAAGCTTATCTCAAAGTTCTGGAATTTTTCTTAAGCTGCTGATTTAGAAAAGGGAGGGCAATTCTGAACAGTAGGTACGTTAGAAGGGAAAGTCCCAATGCTTAATCAAAACCAAGGCAAGTCCTACTTTTTTTGTATCTCTGAATGTGCAGAGCAGATACACTTAAACTGCAGTAACAGGAGAGATTTATTGATAAGACAAATAATCTGCAATCTTCTTGGACAATGAGAAGGAGCTGTTGGTGCCTAGACCTAAGTAGTACCATAAATACGGCATGGACAGTAATTGCATGCAGACCTTACCAGCATATCCTCCATAGCATCTTCTCAGGATGTAACATAATTTGGCACCTGTCAGGTACTATTGTTTGCTGATGTGATATAAGAATAATTTTATCTTTTTTCATGTCCAAAATATGACCATAACAGTTAAAGTGTAAATATTAGATCAGAGATGATCAATGAGGTTCAGGATAACCAAGGCAAAGCATGTTTAAAAACAGGAGAATGCTTTTGGTAACAGTTCATTTCTCTTTTCTTTTGGTGTGTATCCACTGAAAAAGTAGAGCACTAAGAAATGTCTTTTTCAGCTCAACCAGTATAGCTTAACCTTGTGTGAATCTGAGACTTTATTTTTTAAATAAATATTACAAGGGCTCATCTGAAAAAGGCCTGACGTTTTGCTGCTCTAGTTTTATATATAAAAATGGGATTCAGGTTTCTTTTTACAAAATACGAGTAGTATCTATGCTTACATATTTCTATTGTACAAATTATGCTAAAATTTCTGTATCACTGTTTTAAATCTTGGGTGTGTTTCTTCATCATTTTAACTTCTTTTTGCTAGGTTGAATGCCATAAATTAAATGGAATTGTAGAGTTCACTTTTCAGCCTGTACCTTAATGCAAAGGTCATAATTCTGGCTTTTCAAACAGTTAATTTTGTTCTTCCAGTTCTATTATCAGCAAAACTTCTACAGGAACATGAGCCATCTTTTTAGAGGCTGAGAATCTAGCTGCAGAGGTGAAATAATTTTGATGTTGGGAGTGGGAAAAGATTAAATGATACAGAAGAGAGAGTGATGTTCACATATTTCTCTGTTACTGAGACTTTAAGACGCCTGTGAAGGTTTCTACTTTGAGGTGTTTCAAGGGATACTTTTCAAGGTCTTCACACAAACACCAAGCATGACTGTTAGTAAATACATCCTTTAATTTATTTATTATTTAAATTATTTAAATACCTTGAAGAATCTGACCATAGGTCAATTGGATGGTTAGCAAACAGGTTAATAATAGAGGTTTTAATTAGGCTGAGTGTCTGTTCTTTTAAATGCAAGACAGTCAGAAAAAAAATATGCCATGTGGGGAATCCTGCTGTTAGAATTAATACTCCATTTTCACTACTTAATTGGTGTGGGGATTAATAGCTTTATAGTAGGAAGCTTTTTAGTAGGATAGCTTTTTATATAGTAGGAAGCTTTATAACAGGATAAGACTTCTATCATAGGAGCTTATTCTTATTTAAAAATCTAAAACAAAACTGTGGGTTAGGCTTTTTTTTTCCCCAGAACTTCTGAATTTTCAGAAGTTCTGAAAATCATATGAACTTACCCAAATTTTGTTTTGGTCTGACAAAATAATTGCATGGACCAAGCAATCAGGGTTGCCTCTGACTTCTGTGATAACGTTTACAAATTATTCTTTCTCCTCAGAAAGTGCTGATGGGTTTCCAAGTTACGATACAGCTTCTGAACAGCTTCATGAAGCAGGATATGATGCTTACATTACTGGGCTGTGCTTCATCTCCATGGCTAATTTCCTAGGTACATGTGTGGTCTTTTTCAAACCTTCTCCTGAGTGCTGTCTGTAGCTGCTTATTACATACTGAATTTTTCTTCATTCATCAGGTTCATTTCTCAGTCCTCCGAAAAACCTTGTGTCTGCTAGATCAAAACTCATTGAACCCTTTTTTAACAAGTAAGTAGTTGTTTTGAAAGACCTACTAAAACATGGAATTAATGCTAGCAGTATTTGTATATCTAGTCTCAAAATCAATGGCTAAGTGCATTTTTCTTTACCCTTCAGTTTTGATTGTCTTTCTGGTTCACACTAGTAATGCTACAGCGAGGCCCGAGTTTATAAAGTAAATATATTTTCTTTTGCAGAGAGTGGTTTACTTTCTGCTAACCTGTGAAAGGATGCTTAGAAGAGTACCTGAACTGCTTTAATGTCCTTGTCCATGCCAATATTGAGAATATTGCGACTTAATTTTCTTGTAATTAAGAAAATTATTTCTGGAGTAATCTTTGGGAATAGTGAAATAAAAGAAAAACAAGACAGGTGTTCTTTATCTTGCAGGACACTTTCAGAAACTTGTGATAATTAAAACTGAGTGCACTAAACAGCCTGGAAAAACTAAAATACCCCTACTGTAATATCAGTCCAAATAACACAAACCTATTGTGTTAACATTATCAAGTTATTTAAGAAGGCATAATAAACATATGGGATTCGTAGTTTGAGGGATGATGCTGTTATCAGTATTTTGCATTTGAATTGGATCTTCATGCAAGTTACTTGAACAAATTGAAGTAGACTTGAGAAATATAGAAGTCTTTATGGACAGGTTTGATTCTTTACATATTTAATCTGTAGATTTTAGTTTATGAAGCTTCTAAAGATAGCGTAACCTGCCACCTGAAGAGAAAGGAGTTTAAATTAAAAAGCTGCTGGTGCTTTAGTCTAAGGTCAAGAGAAATACCATCCTTTCAAACCCTATCATATAGGAGTTAGCAAAAATAATTATTTTAGCTTCAGATGGTCTACATAAATGAGGGAGTAATTGTTATCAGTGGCTTTCAGCTTCCATTGGTCTGGAAACCAGGTTACTGTAGTGACAGCAGTTAGTCTTCACACTGAGACATGTAAAGCAGTAACTCCACGTATTCTAGCAGGCATTATAAATTATATCTACATATCTCAGATTGTAGGGGACCCACAGTGACCTCTTGATTTGAATGTGAAGCTGATGATGAATTGATCAGCATAATTTCCTTTTCAGATAGGATTTATCACAGGCCAGTTTTCAGTAGTACCAGTGCACACACATGCCAACTAGTAGATGCCAGTTGGGGGATCATTTTTTCAATCATTAACCAAAATAGTTTCAGTCCTTTCTAGAGATGTGTATCTGCACAAGTATAAATGGAAGCTTCTAAAACTGTCCCAGTAATACACTAAATTTAAGCTTTTCAAGTTACTAAGTTGTATACTTCAAATGTGACTTCCCTCTAACACTGACATTTCAGAGTTCTGAGAGGAAGCCTGCTGTGTGTTCTGGCTTCAGAGTTAACACTGCCAAACTGTAATGAAAGGGAAAGTTAACAAAAAAAAAATGTAGGGAAATGAGCAGCTTTTTTTTTTCTTTTCTTAAACAAGATCTGAAAATTACTGTTCACCAGAAAAAACGAAAGGCTATCTGTTCTGTGTCTGTGCAGAACTTGTAGCTTCTTGTTTCAGAAAAGCTAGGTATTATTTTTATGTCTTGGAAACTTGGAAGACTTGCCATGTCTTTCTTTCACATGATCTTAGAAGCTTTTCCATAGTCTAACTAACATCTGCCACCTCACCTCAGTCAGGGACTGGAGATGAGACTGTCTCACTTTTTCCTTACAGTGGGCAGGCTAAGGCTTGTATTTTTAAAGCTTTTTTTATTCTTTTTTTTTTTAAAAAAAAAAAAAAATGGAAAATAACAAGCCAGAATAAAACAACTCCATTTATTTCATCACTGAAAGAAAAATTAAGTACATGTCAAAAATTAGAGCTGTTAGATATTTAACTGAGCAAGACTTTTGCTCTTTTCACTGTATCGTTGCCGATCAGATCTCTATTTCCAGCATTTGGTCTGTTTAGGACCTCTAACTAGCACCCAGGCCTTGTGTGATTTACATAGTTACCCTAAGGTCCCTAGTAAGGATGTTGCTTCTGGGGCTTTTTTGCAGGTATGCTCTGGGCTGCCAGCAAGCTTCCTGCTATACGTAGTTTTCTCTAGTTTGTGGTTTAGAAGCTTTCCCTAGCTGAGCATCCTCTCTTCCTCCTGGGGAGAAAAAAAACTATCTTCCTCCTTCCTCCAGAAGTTCTACCTGATCCTGGGGACAGCAGTCAAAACAAGGAAACCTTTTCCTTTGTGCTGTAGTCATGTTCTTCAAGCAAAACACAAACTACAACATGCAAACAGTAAGCTAAACAAATGAAAGTTATACTATCTGTCACAAAAGTTTTTCCTGAAAGAAGCTGAACAGAGTAGTTTATTACAAGGCAGTAATAAACAGTGTTCTCAGTTGAAAATGCTCTTTAAAGCAGACCACTTTATGATTCCTTTGGTTGCTTCTGAAGTCTAATGTCAAGATCTCTGAATATTAGGTGTTAATATTTAAATATAGTTTAGAGATTAAACTTTTATATGATTGGTGTGACTGAGTGGATTTTGAAAATGTTTTCTGTTTGAATAGACTTGTCACTAATATGAATAGAGGGAGGAAATTTAAAACTGAAAGAATCCAGCTTTGCTTTTTACAAATTTAGCCTTCAAAGGAAGGTATTACATTTTTTCAGTAGTTATTTTGATCTCTTTCTTTGTGTTAGCAAAGTTACGGAACTTCCTGGCTTGCTATTCTAGAGTGGTGGCCAGTATATAGGTTAGTATTCATATAGGTTAATGATGAATGTAAAATCTCCGGTTTTAACTTCTTGCAGAGTAGAACTGATTAAAAACAGACTTTGCCTTAGGGTTATTTGGCTCTTTCAGGCATAATGCACTAAATTGTATGATAAACAACTTAATAATGCAGGTATTCCAGAGATACATTTTGGTAATCTTCATGCTTCATTGTATACACAATATCTTTGAAAAATCATGTTCATGTGAACAGTCTGCTGTGAGTAATCCTTGATGAACACTTACAATCTATATTGTAATATCTTAACTCTTATGTGTGTAAACTAGATGCTATATATTTTGTAATATACTTTTGAGTTGAATTGGAGTTTTTTTGACCTGCTTTTTTTACAGCAGCATCTCTTCACTTCTTCTACCTCCCCATCCCCACCTGCAAGACTCTTCCAAACTTCTAATGATAACTTTATCTTGAATCTTTTTGGGTTGTTTGAATGTGGTAGGTTTTTTTTTTGGGGGGGGAGGTATTTATTTTTGTGGGGTAGCTGAAGGCAGGGGGTGAAAGAGGTGTAGAGAAATGAGAGCACCATGTTTTATTGAGCTGAATAGCATGCTAGTCTGTAGAAATATAAATTAGATTCTTATTTTTATATGAAGGGATTTCAGAAACCAAAATCTGTGGAAATAACTTGGTTTTGTGCTATATTTATGGAAATGTCTCACCAGGGAGCTAGTTTCTCCGGCATGTCCTGCCAGAGAACTTGTTAATTTCTCCCTTGGCTTTTCTGTATTAGTTTTATTTCTTTGTAAACCCACAGCAAAGGAACATCAGTGTGCTTTTCTGCTATTTGACCAATAACTTCTCAGTCATAGTGTAGGAGTAAAGAATTACTGTCCTTGTGCTTTCTGCCACTTGTGGCTGTACTGGGTGCTGAGCTGGCTTGGTGAACTGATTGGAGCTTAAAAAGATGCCTTTTTTAAGCTGTTTCTCTACGCAGTTCACAGCAACCCTGAG
>JBCJKH010045889.1:0-11979 GCA_039877255.1 Loriculus beryllinus | reverse complement strand
AGCAACCCTGTGTTCATCACACTGCTGTGAGAACTCATTCTACCTCAGTGCAGATGAAGAGTGTTGACTACTTGAGACTACATATGCATTGCTGTGAAGTGGCATGGTTGTAGTCTTGCTTTCCTTATGTTCCTTGACTTGCCACAGAAAAAGTTGTCTTCCAAGTGGCTGTCTTGCAGTACCTCAGAGTTCCAGGATATTGCTGGATATTGAGAAACAGACCTCTGTCCTCTGACCATGTGAACTGGCTGGAGCTCTAAGCTATGTAGGAGATAACAATTCCTTAACTTGGTCAGTATAACTGTTAAATAATTGTAAGTTAATGTAGCGTGAAAGAGTGTCATACCACTTCATGAATCTGGCCAATTTAGTATATGCTAGGGTTCATGTCATACAGAACAACTTGTTAGTGTAAATCTTCTGCAGAGAGATGAGGGGTCTTACAATTATAATTATGCATTATGCTGCAGCTCAGTGTTCATAAACTATATGATGTAAGTTAGTGCCACAAAAGGCAGTTACTGCTGTAATATACTTTAAGTGCACTTAATATTAAAGTCAGTATTTATACCATCTGTTTAGGGAGTGTGTGTTTATGTATGTGCTGTTTAGCAACATAGTTATTTGACTGAACAAATAAACATAGGATTTGTCTCAGAGGATAAACCTCTGATCTTAATTAATCTCCAGTATATGCTTTTTTTTTTTTTGGCATAAGTCTGTTCTTGCTCTTGGCCGCCATATTGCTTTCCTCAGCATGATAAAACCTGAGAGAGTGCAGCTTGACTAGTACTCTCCCCAGAAGTTTTTGTTGTATTTTTAGTTAACTTCGTCCTTATTTTTTTGTATGAAAACCTAGGAAACTAATCATTTGAGTAAGCAGTAGCTGGTTCCAAGAATTCTGTGAAAGCTATTTCTTCAGATAGCTCAACTTAAACCAAAGTTGCCTTTTTGTTTTGCTTGTTAAACTTCTGTTATCCTGCGTGGGTGATGGAGAACTAGTGAAGACTACAGTGCTTTTACAGACTAACTGGAATACTGTATATTTTGGCTCCGCTTAAGCTATGCTTATCTGCTGCACTGGAGTCTGAAGGCAGCTGTGGCTCTTACTAACAGTGACATTGACGTTATTTCAGATAAAGAATTGAGCACAAATTATAGATAATAAACAGAACTGAGCATCTTTGAACAGTGTCAAGCTTACTAGTGGAGCGTGGATCCCAGACCTGCAAGTTCTTTTCTGTCCAGCTAGACGCTCTGATGGTGGTGTGAGCCTGCCTGTCTCCCACCAGAGATGGAATGTAGTGACATCCCTTCTGTTCTTGGAACATACGTCACATACTCCCTCTTTGTATTCTCCTTCCCTTTTATCTCATAAAAGATACCCTTATGGCCTGATCGCTCTGTCTCCTGTCTGTTTTCTGGGAGGATGGCTTGTTTGTTTCTTTTCTGAGCAATAGCATTGCATGTGCTGTCAGGATTACTGCAGACACCTAGCAAATGTTGAAGTAAGGATATTTTTTTTCTGTTTCCTGGTGGAAGCTGTGTTCTGAAGCTAGCTTTGTTCTCAAAATGTCACTCCTGTCCTGTTAAACAGATAGCTATAATGAAACCAAGCCTATAGGAGTATGATGCCTAAAGTTAAATGTAAGAAGAAACTCTGACTCTTTTATAAAATATCTTCATAACTCAGTCTTATGCTGGAGTTGTTGAAGTTTCTAAAGGTAATTGATGCTGATATTTCTAATTTTTATTGATAAAATTTCCTTTTAGCTTCTGCAGTGCTCAGGTGGACACAGTGTACCGTTCCTTGAGACTCAGGAAGAGAAGTTAGATGGGGGAGAGTATCATAGCTAGTGCCAGTTCTCTGAAAACCCTCTGGCTCAAATGTAAACCTGTCATATAGTCCATTTGCTCCCCAGTGTTTGTTATATTTTTTTCTCCTGAGTAATTATAGTAAAGGCAAGTTACCAACTGCATTCCAGTAGACTTTCCAGTGGTACAAGCAGCTGTAAGAACATGTTACTCAAACTCTTAAAGTCTAATAGTGAGTGTGGTATGACATAAAGACTCTTTAGGGAATTGCAGATCAGTACGCTTAAAATGTTTTCATCCATCAGCTGTTTATATCAAATATTATGTAGTTTAATATTGTAACTGTAATAAGCATTTTAGAAGCTTTTTGAGCTTTTTGTAGAAAAGTTATTTTAGCCCTCCCTTGAACACTGTGCAGAGCAAATGTTTTGTAGCAGCAATGTGGCATCTATACCCATAAGTAACCTAAAATCCTGTCATCTTGTTTTGGAGGGAAATAGTTTTCAGAGCTGAATATGAGCTCTTATTGAAAGCATTTCTTCAATGCGTCGATAAACTCAGTTACATATTAAAGGGCAAAAGGCTCATCCTGGTTATCGCCACGGAGTTGTTGTGATGGCTTTTGCAGCTTTAGGGTTTCAGGATCCATTCTGCCTAAAGCATGATGCAGTGCTCAGAAAATGGGAAAGTGTACATGCGTTTATAAGGACAGCTTTTGCACATTCCACGCCCTGTCACTGGCTTTTACTGTGCAGAGCTGCTGCTTTCTAAATGTTCATTTCCCCACTTACTTTAATTGTTTTCAGTAGTAACAGTTGGGGGTTCTTTGTTCGTATTTTGTTGAATAAGTAAAATTGCTAGCATGATGCCAAGTAACTTTTTAAATCTGGATTGTTAGATAATGTATTAGACAATTGGAGCATCTGTGTGTTTTAATACAGCTCAAGATATGGTTGGGACAAGTAATTCTGCTTCTTCAGAAGCAACATCTAAAAAACTATAAAAAGACAATAAAAGGTCTTTAGGCAGAAATTTGCTAATGGTGCTTTTCCATTTTGCTTCAGGCTGTTTCTTATGAGAGTAATGGACATACCGTATCTCAATTTGGAAGGACCAGACTGTAAGTAGTTCATTTACTACTGTAAGTATTTTTACGTTTCAGGTTATTTCAGGTTACAGACCTGGGGCTGTAATAAGTTGCTAATACATTAAAATGAAAACATATTTTACTAATAGAAAGGTCCTTACTGTGGCAGGATGTTACACTGTGAAGGGAGGAACTTCAGATGAGTGTTACCAGTAATGTCTTAACATAGGAGAATGTAAAGCTCTGGAGGTCAGTCTAGTCCCTGACTAGATGAAAGCTTAATTTTACACTGTGAAGTCAGATACACAAGTGTCTTTAAGTGATACCCATCTGGAAGCAATATTAATGTGAAGACATTTTCAACTCCATGCATCCAAAAAAGTCTGAAGGATGACCCTTTTTTAGATGCTAATTTAATAGTAACAGAATGCAGTTCTAGAAAGATGAAATTAACTACTGGAGAGGAAGAGGTGTGTTCTAAGGGCATATATTTAATTTTTAAGTGAGGTTAGGTGATCAGATTGCTGAGCTCTGGCTCTGCAGATCTGTTGGGATGGTTATCAATTATATTGTATACTTCTTTCCCCAACTGTTTGATACTGAGTGCAAGAATGGATAAATACTTTGGGTCATTGAGAGAATGCCAAAGCTACTAATCTGTAAAGATGTTACTTCCACTTGCTAGCCAACTTAGAGGACTGCTTTGATACTTTGCCAAGAAGAGTTGCCAAAAAAGACTCTGCCTCTGAAAGTCTGTCTCTTTCATCTGAAAGCCACTCCTTTGGAACAGGCCGAATCTGATGTTACAGCAGAATCTGAGGCACGAAGGCTTTCTAAGCTTCAAAATGTAAAGTGAATCTAGGGTGGCATGTTTGGCTGGGTGCTTTAGAAATTTTTATTGCTGTTCTGAGATTTAAATGCTGCTGTAGTACTGAATATGTGAAGGTGACTTTCATGATAGTCTTTTGTTACTGTGTATGAAAATCTCTTAAAAATGAAGTTGCTGCAGAAAGTGATTGCGAAGCAGGATATGAATCAACTATTTCTCACCTGAGTAGGTAGAAGGTATAAATGTTTAACAGAGGATTCAAAGTTGTATGAAGATAGTAAGAATAAACTGATACTGAAAGGCTTGGAGGAGTTTCTTCTCCCTAATCAATAGAAAAGGGCTGTTACAACATCTGAAACTGATCTTGTTGCAGTTCTTTACTACTAGATTGGAAATACTTGCTTATTGAACAGCTAGCAATTCAAAGTAATACATTAATGAATTGTTCACTGGCTTGTTAAGATAACTTGTAGGGTTTTGGTGTTTGTCTTGTGTAGAGCCAAAAAAAATGTTCTGTCCTTTTTGGTTTTGAAGTAGCAACTTTAAGGGGCAAGACTTGACCTGTACTTATGAAGGGATTACTTGCTTTAGCTATTTGGGTCTCCATCCATTTTGATGCTCAGATGTTCATGCAAACCCTTAAGATGTTATCAGGAAGTTTATGATAAACTCATGCTAGCCCAGCTTGTTTTGAGCAAAACAGATTGATGCACTTAAAAGCAAGTCACAAGTGGTTGGAGGCTGGTAGCTGTAAGAGGCTGTTTAATCTGGAAAATACTGAATTCCTGTATTTTTCTGTATTTCCTATATTCCTGTCTACAGTATGAATTTTATTTTAGCTGATATGATCAGACAGATAAAAAATTCACTCTTTTATAAGCTGCATGAGTTCTGCTGGCCAACTGATCAGACACCATGTTACAACTCACCACAGAGTCATGTTCTGGGTTTTTTTTGCAACTGAAAAACTAGGTTCTTATGTGGAGCGAGACAACTACTTACTCTAAACAAAGCTTAGGAAGCTTATATTTCCCTGACTTCAGTAATCACTCAGTTTCAGTTATGAGATGCTAAGTTACAATTAGTATTTTCATTGTTGGTACATGCATAATGGCACTTCTGTGAAGACTTATTTTAATACTATAATTGAGTTCATGGTGCAGTCTTTGTTAGAAGCTAGATGCATTTTGAAATCTCTGTCCTATTTTCATGACTGTTTTGGTTAGAGACCTGAGTTTTAGAAGGCTTGATGTCACTGTTGTGTTCTGTTGAAGTTATGTAAGATGTTAAAAAATTATTTGGGAATAAAATGTCTGTGGAACCTTTGAGCAGGGGTGGGAAGCCTTAAAACCAAAGCACATAAAAAGCTGTTCTATCTGTTCAGCTGTTGAAAGCTACAGTTCTCAAGTTCATGCAGAAATGAAGTCTTATTTGTGGAGTAGTTATGTCTAGAAACATACATGCTTTCTACTATAAAGCACATACAGGCTGAAGACACTATCACTTACTGTAATTACTAGTCATAACTAAGTTATAGTAATTGCATATACTTCCCTGTATTTATGAAATTAACAATACACAAGGTTTTAGTCAGAAAACAGTGCAAAGTTGCATCTTAACCAAATACAGCAAAAAGGCAGAAGGTTTGTCCTTGTATAATGGAGTCAAATACACATGAAAATCAGATGTAGCAAGTGGTTGATGGTCTGATTTTGGACATGTGTGCTATGAATGAGATCCACATTGAAAAACTTCCTTATTTTGATGCTAAAATCTAGGGATAAGCTAAGGATAGCAGAAACCAGAAAAGTTTTTATCACAAAAGAATTCAGGAGGCTAAATCACTAAGATGAAAGTCAGTTCCTATATATCTGTACCCAAAGAAGAGAGAAGCTCTTCATGTGAGTGTTTCCATGTGGTCAAGTTAAAATCTGAACATAAAAAACTGGATGTAGTTAACTCTTGAGTTACCTTTACTAAACCGGAGCAGCAAATTCTGAACTGGAACACTCCTCTTTAGTGATTCAGCTTCTGTCTAATATAAAAATGTAAAATAGCTAGGGAAGATCTGTCATTATGCATAAAAACTAAATCTCTGAAGATATCTGGAGAGGCTCAATTACTGATATGTAAATAGCTTCATATGAAAATTGAAAATATTTCAATATCTTTGAACCTTGAACTATACTGTTCCTCTTGTTTCTTTTTCAGATAGGGTAGGAATTCACAGATCCAAAAGATCAGGTGCCTAGTGAAAGGAACTTCATCCACATGTACATTGTAGTGATTTATTATGTACCAGCAGTCTTCACTAGATGAGGCCAAAGGTCTGTCTTGTTGAGTAGCCTGCCCCTGATGATGAGATGATGACCAAAACCATGTGTAGGGGGAGGTATGTAAAAGTAAGGCAGATGTGTAGTGATAGTGTCTGCTGTGCTCTTACCTTGTCCAGCAGTTGGATTCTCTCTCAAATTCATAAAGCTCTGAATAACTTTGAGAGTACACTGAAGACTTCTTTTGCACATCTTCTTTAGATGTTGGCCTTTATATGCTATTTTTTTTCTTTGTGTAGTTTTTAATAAAAACTCCCCATCAGTCTGTCAATGTGTCTGTTCTAGCTTGTACCTCATATTGTATGAAAACTGAATTGAACATTGTTTCAGAGTAAGTCTTTTAATGACAGAAAAATGACAACATTGAATTATTGCTGAAAGATCTCCAAAGCTAGAGCTGGATCATAAAGAGGCTATTGGGTTTTTTTTTTTGATTCTATCCTTGAACTTGGTAGTATAACTGTATGTAATGCTATTTCAGTTTGTTATACATGTTTGCATAGATGTTTGTAGCATCTACTATGCCTATTTCATGCATAATTGCAGGCATATTTTTGTTGATGTCTGATGCAGTTTCATAGAGCTCGGCCTGTTTTCTCTAAAAAATAAAGAGGACCAAAAAAAACCCTACATATTGGATAACTTTTGTAGGATATTCTGTAGGTACTAGTAGTGACTCTTGCTTTAACAAATGCTTTCTTGTTTCACAGTGCAGCCAAAACGAGATCATGTTCTTCATGTTACTTTTCCCAAAGAGTGGAAGACTAGTGACCTTTACCAGCTTTTCAGTGCCTTTGGTGAGTTCTACAGTCTGTCCTTCCTTATACATTATTTTTCCCCTTTTTGTCATTAGCAAGTACCTCTGGTTTTGCTTGTGCATCTGTGGTTTCAGACTTATTCCTAGTATAGGTAATGATGCATCACCTTTTGTATTTTTTGGATGGTGTCCTGGAGACTTTCTTTGTAATGCTGTGTGGAAAATGTCTGTCTTACTTAACTGCTCTTTAGAAATCTTTTTGTGTGATACTTGTCAAATATTGTGGACCTTTAATAATATTATTTACAACCTCTCCCGGGAGAAGGCAAGAATTTGTATAGATGGGTGAAGGAAAGGGGCATTGGTGTGAAAGGCAGATAGAGGCTTTAGGATTAAGGTTCATCCTGCAGTCTGGGTGAAGGCAGACACTAACTTATAAGTCTAGGAAAGCAAGCTTAAAAAATAGTTTGTTTAAAAAATTTCAAGATTGTGAAAACCATTAAAATCAATAGAAACCAGAAAAAAAAAGCTATCTTACAGTTAGTAATCCTGTTGTTCCTTTATGAAGTATTAGTATAGAGCGTAAGGATATGGAGATCCTAATTAACTGTAAGTAATCTCCTAACTCTTGCAGCAGAAAATAGTGGTTATGCTTTGCATCCCTGGCTCAGAATAAGAATGATCTTTCATAGATCCCTATGTTGGATGTTGTTTCCAAGGTCTTTTTGCAGATTGGTTTCTAGTTTTTGATTCCTGTATGGTACTGCTTCGAAAGAGATCTGTTGGGTGTCCATGTAAGTCTAAATTATTTTTTTTTTCTGGGATGCTTTTTTTAATTTTTTTAAGAGGTAACTTCTTTCCATTTCTGAAGCCATTTAATGTAAAACTAAAGTTATTAAAATAATTTTTTCATTATTTTCCAGAAATATTTGCTTGCAATGCTTGCTGAAGTAGCTTATTGTTTTGTCTAATAGATGTTTATATATCTTGTCTTCCTCAAATTCTGTAATAAGGATTTTAATGGGAAATTGCTTAAAAGACCCCAACTGTTTATCAGATAGCTTTCCTGGGAGGGATCAGTTTCTCATTTTCTCATTTAAAAAAGTAAAATCTTTGCTTTATATTACATAAGTCTTGACAGCTCCTTACTCCTAAGAATTTTCTGCTTGGCTGTATAGTTTCCTCTTTTTCCTGCTCCCAGTCTTATTTAAAGTTCTAGTACCAGTTTTATCCACTGGAGTATAATTGCTGTAGAACCTGCATATTTTTACATGTGTTTTTAAGCAGATAAGTGACAGGTTGGTGTTCTCTATGATGAAATGGACTTTCTGTCTTTTGGAGACAAGCAAGTGAAAGGGTGTCTGTTTAGCTAGTACTTGATTAGTTTACTGTTGTTGTTTCAAAGTAATGTGCCAGACTTCATGACTGAAGTCAGAGTTTATAGTGTGGCAAATGGATTCAGGGCAAACCTGAACCTAACCTCCATTGAAATAATCATTGTAGTATCCCTAAGGACTTCTAGTGAGCAGTAAAAGGATGAAGTCCCTCAGTGTATTCAGTCTTGTCACTCCTGTGCTTGCTGTGGGTCCCCGTGCTGGTTTACAAGATAATACTGCACTTCTCTTCTTTTGGCCCTGTGTAAAGTTCACCCAATTCCTTCTGACTTTTTTGAGCTGTACTGGAGCATGATGCCAGTACAATGCTGGGTAGGACTTAGTATTCCTGATTGAAGAATGTTACAGAGATTTTTCTAGAGTTGCCGTTAGAGGGGTAAGAAAAAATTGGATATTGTTTCTATAGGCTTTTAAAGACTCAGATATGCAATTGTTTCTTTATCGGCTCCTCCCCTTTGTGTGCAAGGCAAGAGCACGTCACCAGCGCCAGGGGGCAGACTTACACATCCCAAAATACTCCAGTTGTAATCTCCCATGAGCTTCTCATGAAAGCAGTGAGACAGCTGAAGGGACTGCGGTGTCACACTCGGAACTGGTTTACACTTGATGCTCTAGAAGAGGGTGTTCATGATTCTAAAGTCCTTCAGTGCTGCACACACACCAAGTAGACACCTGTTCATGCAAGATGTTTTTATAGTCTAGTTGGTTAGTGTAGTTTCACTGTACAAGTACTTGCAGTACTGTGCAATGTCTTATAACACTTTATTTAAATTCTTCCGTTTCTGTAGTTCATTTGGTCATGCTGATGTGAAATACGAAGGTATTAAAATAGTATTTGCTGGAATACAGCTTTTGTGTATAGCCTTCGCTTTTATATAAAAGAATATTGGGTGATATGGTTTAGTGTGTGGTGTCCCTGCCCATGGCAGGGGATTGAAACTAGATGATCTTAAGGTCTTTTCCAATCCTAACTATTGTATGATGTGTTTGATGGGCTTTGGTTAAAACATCATTGTCAAAGTACTATAAAAACTACTGCTTACAAAGTTTGAGTGACTGGAGTCAAACCTATGCATTGCATTTTGTGAGGATGTGAGAGAGACGTGAATACTGATGTAGTTTATGGAGCCATAGTGATCTCGAAGATGCATGTATTACTTTTAAAATGTAACTAGTTCTTTCTATGTTTAAATCTTGTTTTAAATAGTCCAGGCTGCTATACAGGTGGGTTTTAACTGACTGAATACATTTTTGAGATACACTTACACATTCCATACACTAACATCTGCTCCTGTTGAAGCTTGAAAAATGATCCTTTCAAAGGTGACAGTCTAGTTTAAGGAAAACTTCTAGCACTAGCACAAAAGATATATTTCAAGTGTTATTCTGAGTTCGTTTTCTGTATGTGTGTGGGGTGATGTGTAGGGGTTTTTTTTGGGTTTGTTTTTTTTTTTTTGTTGATTCTTTTGTTGTTGTGGGGTTTTAAAACTTTAATCCTATTTTTCTGTATGCATTTCTGGCCTTTCCTCCTCCTTCTCATGCCAGTGTTTCCTTCAGCTGTTCTTGCTTTCTTTGTACCCTGTCTTCCTGCCAGAAAGGTGGAAGCTTTATTATTCACTAGGAAAATGTCATGTTTAATATATGCTTCTAGCCTTACTCATAGCATAAAAGGTTCAACTATATACATTGTCTGATGCAGAGTGCAGAAACTGTTAGCAGTTCTATCATAGTGTCAATGTGGTCAAGTATATATACTTGGTTGCAATTCCCTACCTGCAATTAAGCATTATGTGATTTATTTTTTTTTAACTGTGTATTTTATCTTTCTTAGTTGTTTTATAATGAAATAGTGAATCCTCTCTGTACATCTTTCATGTAATTTATATTCTGATATCTTCCCCTTAGATATTCCTTACAACTCTCTTTTGAAGGCTGAGTCCCAGTTTACTTAGTCTTTGATGTGGAATCATCTGCTCCTATTTGAGTGAAGATGTTTTATTTCACTTGATAATTTTTTACTTGACATTACCCTTTTTTTTTTTTTTTTTGCTTCAGGGAAGCACATTGCTTGACATTGCATGTGGTAGCAGACAACGGATCAGATGGGACAGTAGTGGTGTTCTTCAAAGTATTGAAGACATTTTATCTATTCTAGAATTGTAGAGAGAGAGATCTTCAGGAAATTTTTTTTTCTGGAGAAGTTTTCTTTCTGCTCTTTTGGTCTGTTCAGGGTAGATATAGAAATAATTAACTGTATATATAGGAAAGGTACAGAATCAGGACAGCACTTCCACATTGAAGAATTACATAAGAGTATGGTCTCAAATATCTCAACTGATTGCTTAGAAAATTTTGTCATTAGTAATGCAGAAAAGAAGGACTTGATACACAAATTCAGAGCAAAAACTTGTCAATGCACTTGGAACAGTGTCAAATTGTTCAGTAGTTTCTAACATTGAAAGGAAACTCAGTGTTGGGGTCCTACCAAATGCCCTGTGATTTTTGGGTTGCAATCATAAATCAGCTTGGGCTTCTCCTGTGTTGTGAAGTGTTTAAGTGTCTTTGCTGTAGAGATAACAGCCTTTTAGGAAAGCCCTTACCCAAAAGGCAGCAGAGATCTATGTTCTTCAAAGACTGAATTATTAGAAATTGAATTTTATTTGCTGTACAAAGTGTAGGCTCTTAAGAGCATCCTTAGCCCTTTAGTATGAGTAAATGTCAGAAACTATATTGAATTAGTTATAGCTTTGGCAATAATCAAAATGATAAGAACTTAGTCCTAAATAGGCAGCTACTCAAATGTATATCATGCAAACTGAATCTGAATCCAACTTTCTTGATCATGCTTTTATTTTTATAATTAGCAAATCTGTATTATCTGGCTGCACTTCAGAAGAGACTTCTATAACCTTGTAACCTGTAGGCTAAATTAGATTTACATGGATTAAACATCTGAAAAGACATTTTAAGCCATTTTGCATCCTTGGTTTCATTGTTGTTATGTCTGAAGGTTAAATGGTGGTGTAACATTATATATAACTTGATTTCATAGCCTACCTGAAAAAATATTGCACCAATTTTCAATATCTGAATAGTACTAACAGCAGAGCACTTAGATGAGGACAGGAGATGTGAGTGGATTTCAAACTATAATAAAACCTTGTGTCTGGAATGAGAATCCTTTTCTCAGTTTTTGCTTGACTATGAGCTCTTCTAGTGCTAATGTGACATTTTGAGCCATTCACGAAGAAAGTGTCCTAACTCCTTGATGAATGGAATAGCTTATTTCCAGTCACTGTTCCATTGCAACAGCTTTTGAATGAGGTCTGTGATTTTGTGCGTTTGTCCTCATATGCTTGAATTAAGTTTTCATTGCACATCCAGGAAATGGAGAACAGTGGGATCCAAACAAATCAAAGTTTGAAGATCTAGTGTGTTGCAGTAACTGGAGTTCTCTGCTTGCATGATCAGTCTTCTGCACCTCCCCAGTCTACTGGAATTTCTTATCTTGGGTGTCTGTACTAGTGAAGGCACAGTGAGTGATAACTGGAGCTTGTCCATGATGTGTCTTTTGGAATGCAGCAGTTCTGAAGGATGGATTGTTTTTAAAAGTCAAAGAGCTGTTCTTTATTATAGTACAGAGCTGAAATTTCCCAGAAGAAATTGTTTCAGTTTTTGTTGTAGAATTATATAGAACACATGAAGGGAGGACTAAAGACCACCTAAGATTACTTGAATTGTTACAAGATTTCTTAAAGATAAAG
>JBCJKH010045886.1:21771-38202 GCA_039877255.1 Loriculus beryllinus | reverse complement strand
ATAGCAGTGATGAAGCAGTTACCTACTTGGGGAAGTTCCCTTTGCTCAAGGAAGTTGTGGCTGGGTCATCTCTGGCAGTGTTCAAGACCAGGTTGGACGGGGCTTGAAGCAACCTGATCTAGCAGAAGGTGTCCCTGCCCGTGGCAGGAGTTGAAACCGGATGATCTTAAGGTCCCTTCCAACCCAAACCGTTCTATGAGTCTCTGTAATTTGCTTCTACTTCAGCCTGGTGTGGTGATGCAACTGATAACTTGTGTTGTGCTGGTGACAGCCATTTTTAATCCTCTCCTATGACTGGAGAGACAGTGGGAGTTGTATGAAAGAAAGGTTGTTGGAGTGGCTGTTGCATGGATGGCAGATCCAACAAATGGCAGTTTGCCTTTGCAAAAGTACATCGTGAGTGTGATGGGAACTCTGCTTCTCATCATACTTCCAACCACTTCTCCTCACTGTAGATGATGCAGGAAGCTGTACTGAAGAGTTTCACGCCTCCAGTTCCACCTGCAGGCATCGCTTGCTTGTTGGCTGGATGGCGCAAGACTCTGCTTTCAGCTCTCCTGACAAGTGTTGGTCCCTCTATCTATGAAGAGTTTGTCTCTAGGTTTAACGGAGTCATTTCTCTAAACAAGGAACTGAATTGATTCTGGAAGAATACAATACCTCTGCAAGATATCAGGGTCATGATCCATGACAGCAGCCTGTAGACAGTTGTGTTCATCACTAAGATGCACTTGGCTTTTATTTCAAGATTAGGAGTTTTATTTACGCTTCACCTGCTAGGTCCCAAATTTGGTGCTTCTTCCCCTCAAAAATGGCTAAGCCCTCAACCTGCCTGAGGGATTTCCATCTCCTGCAGAGGAAACCCGCAGTGTGAAATTGGCTCCTAGGGAGAACAGCAAGTGGAAAGTGTAATCCAATGTAGAAGTATTTATTCTTTAAAGACAAGTGGCAACCTCCTGTCCCTCCACTGCCCCGTGTGCTCCTTTTCCAGTTTAGATTTTAATAAGTTTCTTGTTTATCTCGAGGAAGCAAATTAATAAGTAATGGCAATTGCTCTTTAGAGCGGCAGGCTGCTAAAGGTTGCAGTCGTTTTAATTTGGAGTGTGTGTTGTTGCAAGGACTGTTCACTGTTGAGGCAGGTGCATCCATGTCAGAGCCAGTAAAACATGACCATTCCCTGTGTGCACATGCATTGGGTGTAAAGTCTTGCAAATAGGTATCCAAGCAAGGGCTGTGGGGGGAATTAAGCTGGTCTTGCTGGGAGCTTTGCAGTTCCCATTTCCTTTAGCTCTGGGTAAGTCTGAAACCCAGCACAACTGGACACACACATCTTCCCTGGGCAATCCCCACATTGCTCTTCCACACGTTGCCATTGAATGTGTGGCAGGTCTCTTTTTGTATGCCAGAAGCTGCGTCTTCCGGACACTCATCCAAGGTAGTGCTGTGTTCAGTTTGGAGGTGGCCTGGCCCTGAGCATCGTACATACCCCTTTTGTGGGAATGTGGAGATGATGGTGGAGCTGGCTCTGTGTGCGCCTGACAACTAAACCTAAGCTGTGAGCCATGACAAAAACAGTCGGATCTGCTT
The DNA here is from genome assembly GCA_039877255.1 of Loriculus beryllinus. NCBI lineage: Eukaryota > Metazoa > Chordata > Aves > Psittaciformes > Psittacidae > Loriculus > Loriculus beryllinus. The sequence continues at coordinate 36,615 of JBCJKH010045886.1, read as the reverse complement.
AAAACGGTAGGAGCTTTGAGAAGAAAACTGAGTTTTGGTTTTGCACCTTTCTGTGTGGTTTACAACTCATCCTTGCATCTTCTTGAAGTGCCTGTGATAGTGACTCTACAGCCTGGGGCTTCACCACAAATGGTTTGATGGATGTTGCTCATTGTCGTGCACTGTGGGTTGGAATCCTGGTGGAAGCTTGCGGGAGTCCAGCAGATGCTGAGATGTCAGCTCCTGGAGGAGAAAATGGCCTCTTTTATTTCCTGGCTGCTCCTCATCTGCAAACCTTGATGCCTGGAGGTTTCCTGCCTGGGGAGGCAGTGACAGAGGTGTGAGCTCCTTGCATCCCTTGTTCAGTGCTTCCCAGCCAACTGTCCCACAGCACTCACATCTGCTGCCAGACCCGCTGCCTCAGTTTCCTGGCTAGGTGAAGAGGGACCCTGCTCCTGGCTCAGCACAGGGAGGGGAAGGCAGTGGGTGCCACTCCTGGGGAAGATTCCCAGCTGGAATCTGGGAGAGAGACCCCCTCCCCAAATCCAGGACATGTCACCCACGGTGTGCGGCTGCTCTCCCTTTTCCAGAGGCATCTGTGGACCCTCTTTGAAGGGGCAGGGGAAGATTTCCTCCCACTTCTTTCCAGTCTCCAAGTGGAAGCACTGTGTAATACTTGGGTTATGAGCTAATTAGGGCAATTCTTAAAACCCTTTGCTGAGATTGTGGGTTAAAACCGCTCTCTCTCAAATTACCAGCTTCCCTTTTCAAAGGGAAGAGAGGAGTCAACTTCCCAGTCCTCATCTGGTTTTGCTTTGTTTCTGACCCGTTATGCTGAGCTCACTGCATTTTTGGTTGCTTCCAATTCCAAATTGAGATAAATCTGCTGATAACCCTCGGGCGTGTGTGGAGTCCAGTGCCAGGAGTCCTGCCTGGCTCGTTCCACAAGGGTCCAGGCAAACCAGGAGCTGCAGGGGTGGGATTTCACTCCAGTGAGGTTTTCAAGTTGTATTTCAGCCAGCCAGCAGATAGTTAGCTGGGATATTGCAACCTCTTCCTCCTTTTCTTCTTTGTCCTCCTCATCCTCCTTTTTCTTCTCCTCCCTTTCCTCCTTTTCCTTCTCCTCCTTCTCCTCCTTCTCCTCCTTCTCCTCCTTCTCCTCCTTCCCCTCCTTCTCCTCCTTTTCCTTCTCCTATTCTTCCTTTTCCCCTTCCTCTTTTTCTTTTTCCTCCCTTTCCCTTTTCCTCTTCATTACTGAAATAGGTCTGTGGTTAGAGGAGCTGGAGATTCTCTATCCACCACCAGAACATTATGCCACATAACTGGAGAAAACTGCCACTGAACATCTTACGTCACACTTTTTCCCCTTTCCCTTCAGTCCTGTATATTTAGCGTTAACTGCACAATGCAGGTTTCCATTTGTTTTAAATGTGATGAATTCCGAGGAGAAGGAATGGATCGCTCCCTTGTTTTTCTTTCTACTGTAGCCCCAGCCATCCCGATGACAGATCTTGTCATTGCGCAGTGTCATTTCAGATGTTTGCGCTGCACCGAAAGCAAACGGAGGAGCCTGCAGTCTAGGCTGCGGGTTGAATAACAATGTTTTCCCAGAACAAAAAAATCTGTGAAGTTTTTAATCAGAAACATGCCTTTCACGGAGGCAGCCCAAGCACCGCTCCCAACAGAGCAGAGCGATGGCTCATGTCTCCTTGGATGTCAGCTTTTGTGGCCCTTCATGTTTCTGACGGCAGCAAAGCCGTGGTGGAGTCATCTTGAGCTTGAAAAGCAGGAGGGGTTGTGTTTTCTCCTATGTGGTAGATCCTCTGGGACAGCCTTCCAGTTGCAGACTCCTCGCTACAGCAGAGGTTGGTGATGTGTGACTAGGAGATAGTGGGGACAATGAATGTCCAGAAGAAGAAAAGGTGGTGCTGAGGGGCTTAAAATCACTGTGTGGGAATCTGCTTCTCATGAGATGCCTGCGTGCTAAAGATGGTGAAAACTGCTGATGCAGGAGAGTGCAGCATCTTTGTGAGGCATCTGTCTCCCAACCGCCTTCCTTTCAAGCAAGGAGGGCTGCTGGGGAAGTCTGCGCTCCGCAGACCTCCTGCTGCCTTCCTGACTTCTCAGAAGGGTCATGTGAAAACAAACGTGATCAAAAGGGGGGTTTAAGTGTTACTTAAAGCGTGACGACTGTTCTGCAGAGGGTTTTCGTCATGCAGAGTGGGGCGATTGGCTGCTCGTCGGCTGTGACCTCAAGTTTGCTGAGGGGTCTCACCAGGGAGCACATACTGGCAACTGAGACCTTGTATGTGGTTGCCTCACTTAGGTTGGTCTTGTCACTCTTGGATTTACCCTATAGTTCCTGAATGTGTTGTCTTGCTTGCCTTTGAAGTGTGTTGAGCTTCATGGGTGGTGGTGATGGTGTTATTTGAGGATCCCTTTTGTGATACCATTTCTGGGGTTTGGGTCAATGGCCATGCCCAGGAGATGGCAAGGAGTCCAGTTGCTCTGACACAGCCTTTGGCCTTCATGAAGCTGACTCTGTAGTTATCCAAGTGATATTTTGTGTGCTGTGTAGTTTAGTGGGACTGGAGGACAGCCAGCAAAAGCCTGGTCCTTGAGGAAGAAGCAGAGAACTCATCCACCAGCAGGTTGAGTTGGACTTGGGAGCTGCTGGCAGTACACTTGGATGCTCTTCAGGTCTCTCCACAGTTGGAGTTGGTGCTTTTCAAATACCATCAACACACTTCACACATATGAAGGATTAAAGCCTTGCAATCTCCCAGTGATGCGTGTAAGCACTGGCATCCCTCCTGTGAGGCACCAAGAGGGAATGGGGGACTGTGATTTACAGGCAGGGCTCTCGTAGGAAGAGCGGGGTCAAGATGGAGATGTGAGAAACACAACATGACAGAAAGTGTCCTGATGGAGCTCCCCATGGAGCTTGCCCATTCCCGGCTCTGTGCAGTATCCCAGGGACAGGTATCATTTGCTTTCCTTTTCCTTCAACTCAATTTTTGCTGGATGTTGAACTTAAGCGTCAACCTTCCGAAGCTTGACACCATCCCTCATGTCCTCTTCTGGGATAGCTCTGGTCAGAGTTGTCATCAGGGTGACCAGCCCCAACCGTTGGCATGCAGCAGTTGTTTGATTGACTCCCTGTCCTGAAATCACCTTCAGGTATAGTTATTCCACTCACAAAGTTTCCCAGAGTGATCCTGGAATAAAATGTCCACAGAGGGGGCTGATCTGGGATACCAATTGCTGAATAATTTATTCTGCATTGAGTAGTTAATTTCCCTATGTGGAGCTGCCCTAATAAGCTCCAAAATTTAAGCTTTATTGGTTTGGGGGCTGGGGGGGGGGGAGGAAACCACCAAGTTTTTGTGAGGCTGCTGAAGTGTGCTGAGCCCTTTAAGTAGAATAATATTTCTACAATATAGAAACCATTTGACTGTGGTATCCTCAGTGAAATTCAATATTAAAAAAGAAGAATATATATGTATGTATTTGGGTTTATTATAAATGGGGGCTGTAAAAGTTGGAAGGAGAAGGGGGTTGTCCTGGTGCCTGGGGTCTGTGTCCAACTCCCGGATGGGTATGGAGAGCAGGAACAGTGATATCTCAGTGATTTTTCCACTTTGGGGGAGCAGTTTTAAAGCAGAGCCCTTTTGTTAAAAGCAAGGGTTTTGGAAGGAAGTTAATTGACCTTTTCAGCAAATCTGTTGCTGAGGCCATTGCCACAAACGCTATTGAAATGCTTTTAAAGTGTAATGTGCGTTTAACACCATTGCCAATAAGTTAGAAAGTCAGACTTTATCCTCCCTTAAAAGAAAGCTATTCTTAGTGGAAAATACATCTTTTTTGGGGAAGAATTTGGAGCACATTTTCATACTGAATCTAGGCTGCCTCATTCCCTCAGAAGGCTTCTGAGGGCCAGGAAAATTATAACTAATAACTTCCCTATAAATTGTGGAGCTGCTATTTTAAGGTCTGGTGTCTCAGGGAGGATCGGGGTGGCGTCCTGCTTCCCTCCATTGCTGTGCGATGCCCTGGTTTGATTCTGATCCTTGTTAAGCTGGATGACAGTAATGTCCCATGCAAAACCAAAACGTGGGAAGAAAACAAGGCGGGAGGCTCTCAGGCTTGGTTTTGCTTTTGATTTTCCATACCGGTGGACTGAGTTTGGGGTTTGGTTTGGAGGTACCCTGCTCTGGAGACAGTTCTGAGTTGCATAATATGCTTTGAATACAGTTTATCTGTGTGTATTTGGAGACAAAATCCAAAGCTGCTCCCCAGGCTGAGGCTAAGAGCTGGAAAAAGCTGCCAGTGTGGAAGAGAGGCCACATCTTGGAAAAGCAGGTCAACAAGGGGAGCAGATAGATACATAGAGAGAGAAGGATGCTTATGGCTCTGGGTGACCAAAAGGCACTCAGGAATGAGCCTTTAATCCAGGAGCAGTGGGATAAGGGTTATGGCATGGGAGGCACTTTGCTTTTAGGGTCAGGATTATGTTTTTGTGGGGCTAAGTTGCTATGTGAGTTGCCACATAAAAAAGGTGACGGTAGGAACAGCGCTGTTCCGCTCTCTTTCAACTGCTGCGAAGATCACTGATCCTATTGTGGTGACAGGGATAAGAGGCATTTCCTTATTGAAACCCTTTTATGTACTAGAAGCCAGCTTTTCAGCTGTTGGAAATCTGGGTGGCTCCATTGAAGTTGGAAGACACCCATCCTCATGTGTGAGTTTTGGCATCTCCCATTGGTTTCCTTGAGGCAGCCAGGGTGGTGACAGCACGGGGCTGGGTCTGCTCTGTGGCAGCCTCCACTGATGGGATGCACGAGCCCGGAAACTCCAGCAAAAGTGAATTTCCTCTCCATGGATATTTTCTTTCATGCTTGAGAACAACCCTGCATCTGCTAAGTACAAATACCTGACCTGTAACAAGGAACCATGTTGCTCATTGTCCAGATACAGCTGCTCATGAGCAGAGAGAGGAGGATGTTTTTGGGATGGTCACAGGAATGTGTTGCTTTTTCTCTCTTGATGTAGAGATGGTGTGTTCACTGCTACCAAAAAATACATTGCACATCCTCATCTTTCTAATTTTCTATGGTGTTAAGAAAGCTCTTTATATTCAAGCCTACCATAAAATATGCTGCAGCAATATAGAGCAGAGACTTGACAGCATTTTGCCACCAGTTATTACGTGGCCAACACATGCTAGCAAAGATGCGGTGAACTCATTTGCTCTTCAAGCCCTTTTTGTTGCTTATGATGCTGCGGAAACGGCGTTTGGGTTGGTTTGTGTTAATCTGAACTGCTAACAGAGGAATTCAGCTTGCATGGCTGCACCTTAGCAGAGGAAATCAGTTTGAGCTTTAAAACTGGTTGTATTTTTACTTCTTTCCCCAAACCATATGTCTTTGGAGCAAGGGTTGTGCATCTGGGTAGATTAAAAACCCATTTGCTGGCAGAAGGATGCGGAAGGTGATGCCGGAAGGTGATGCTTGAAAGGGTGGTCTTGGCTTTGGGGATGGCAACAAAGACACAAAACCCCTGGGTCTTCAGGTTTGGATGGGCAACAAAGAGCACTCTGGGCTGGGGGGAAAATGGGGAATATTTCTTGGGAATGCCACAAATCAGGGTTACTCATTTGGCCTTGATCCAGCCACCCTCTGAGCTGAGTAGGGGGAGGTGAAAAAAAACCACCTCCATTTCAGGCTCCTAGATAAACAAACACCAGAAATCTCGTAAGGGTAATAATGGAAATCGCTGGGAAATTGAGTTAATACAAGGGCATCTGTGTAAGTGAATGCTCGGGACAGGGAAACGGCTTTGTCATTTAACTCTAGTAGTGCTGGAGCAGATGGGAAGCGCGGTGCACTTCACGCATTAGCAGGCTCGGATAAAGAGCGAGGCAGAGGCTGGTGCTCTTGGCTGATTAGAGGTTAACAGGGATAGAAACCAGTGGATTGACTCTTCATTTGCAGGAGGTGTTGTGGGATCAGAGCAGATGGCAGAGAGAGCGTCCCTCCAGCTTACTCAGCTGCTCAGAGGAGCTTACTGCTCCCTCCAGCACAAACAGCCCCACTTGCATCTCCTCTGTTCACAGCTGCAGCTCATGCTTCTTCCCTGGCCTACACAGAGAGAGTATTTCTCCTAAACCTGTGGTAGTTGCTGTCTGAGGCTGTAGGCATGTGTAGGGACACTTGGAAGCATGGAGCCTCCTTTCCTACTCAACGGTATCCCTTTGTTACAGCTCCTTCAGTGTCAGCTTAGCTGCAGGCACAGCTCCTTCACAGGGGCTGTTAATGGTCTTTGGGGGCTATTAATGGTCTTTGTTAGCTCTGCAAAGCCAGAGATGCTTTTCCAGGGTGGTAATGACTGGGCAAGGACAGGAGCACGGTGGGGATCAGGGAGGAGGGCTGTGAGGGGAAAGGGTACAACAGAATCACAGCAGTGTTCTGCTGGGGCAACATCCTCCTGGCCAGCCATCGCCTGCCTTCTTCATCCCTGACAAGGTCTTGTTCAGCAGCAACACCTTTGCCTGTGGTCACAAAAAGGAATTGCTTTGGGGAGGAGGGAGGATGTAAATCCATGGCAGCTCTGCTCATCGACTCACTGGAAGCCTGGCTTCCCTATTTTGCAAGGGAGAAATGGCAATTGATTCAGCCTTACCCTCTTTCTTTTTGTCTGCCGGCGCTCTGAAAAGGCACATTTTATCTGTGTGTGACAACACCTGCCTAGGGTGCCTCTCATTGAGCTGCTCTGAATCAAAAGAGCAACAAGAAAAGTGGGTTTAATTGCACACATCTTCAGCAGAGTCTTTCTTGCACTGGCAGCACAAAAGGCCAGCCCTGAGCTGGTTGAATGGAGCCCGGGAGGGCTGGGGCGCACCGTACTCTCCGTTACTATCGGAGGCAGATGATTCACTTTGCTGGAGCATTGTCATGTGCAAATGAGTTCATGAGCCCATCTCCTTTCCAACTGCAAGGTCAGGGACTGAGCAATTGTCAGCATCAGCCGGCTGGAGGAATTGATCTAGAAGCTGGAAAGCTTTGGGGGATGTTACTAACCTCAGCTTCCCACTGCATGAGCACACCAACACCTTCCTCCCACGGGTGTTGTCTACATTACAAATATTGACCGATTTTAAGTTCACGTTCAGAAAGCTGCTGTTTCGAGGCACGGAAATGTGGCTGAGAATGGCTTATAAATAACACACGGTGCAGCAATTATTATTCATTGCTAGTTACGGCTTTCACACAGTGGAAAAACAAATGGTTTTTCCACTAGGAGCTGGAGCTGCAGTCCGCTTAATCACTAAAGAGCTTGGAATCGCTTTAGTTTAAAATACCTTTCCGCTGTGGTTTGGAAATTAGAAAAAAAAAGAGATATATTTGGGTCATGTTAACCTCGTGTATACGACTTGGGCTGAGTGAGAACTTCAGTTTACCTCGCCTGCATCTGCTGTGCCCCATAAATATCCGTGTATTTGTTCCTGTTTGGTTTTGCAGAGCTCCTGCCTGCCTGAAGGCACTGCTTCCCAAACACAGATTTGAAATGGGGTCCTGGGAGCTCTGTAATGAGTACAGGAGCAGTGAGGAGCCAAGCTGCTGTTTCCTGCAGCCACCGCTCTCTGGCCAGGATGCAGGAGAATGTGCCCGGTGCCTTCAGGAAGCTGCGTGGATGGACTTCCCATCACATTGCTCCTAACAGGGGCTGCCCAAAACACCAGCCTCAGTTACTAGGAAGTCACTTGAGGGTTTTGACAGCCAGATGTGGGAGTGAGTTTTCTATGTACAGTGTGTGGCTGCATCCCACCAGCAGTCCTTGCTCAGGGGGGTGGATTTGGTGGCACGTTTCCCTTTGCAGAGCTGCTCCTTGCCCTGCTTTAGGGTTTACACAAATGCTGAGAAAAGCCTGCAGAGGAGCCACAGTGATGTGAAGGCTCCTCACATTACCTGTGTGTCACCGGTCCCCATCCTCTTGCGCAGTGCAGCAACCTCAGCTGGTCCCTGCTGGTCCAGGGTTAGGTCCTAGAGATGGCTGCTGTTGTGTGAAGGCTGCCTCCCTGCCAGGACTGCGTTAGCATCCCATGAAAGGCAAGCGAGTGCTGCGCCTGGGAAGAGCGAGCTCATTTTTCGGAGTGGCAAAACTTTACGAATGACAACTGTGACTTCTTCTGGGCTGTGGTGTGAAATCTGGGGGATGGCTGCGAGCAGCAACTGCCAGAGGGAGCAGAACTGAGCTCTCAAGTTCCTGGCTGGTGTAGTTGTGGGGTCCTCCTCTCCCTCCTGCTGCTCGCGGCTGTTGGAGGGCTCTCAGTGACACAGGTATAGGAGTGGAAGGGTTACATCGGGGTTTTGCTTGTTTCTGGGGTTTAAGTTTCTCCCTGTGGTCTGCCTCTCTCCAGACTTGAACGTTGGCTTTACCTTTAGGGGTTTGCTGGAGGACTCAAGACTAGGAGCATTCACAGCTGGTCTAGTCGTGGGTTGGAGCTGCAGGACATCAGTATTTTCTCCTGATGGGTGGCTAGTGGGTATCTGGGTTAAAAATGCCCAGCTAAAAGATTGTGCCTGCTCTTACAGGACTGGGGGAGTTTGCAAAGCTCCTTTAGTTGAGAAAGTTTAGAGATAAAAGAATTTTTACCTTGGTTAAACATATTTCTGTTGAGGCCTTAAGGGTTGTAATAGCAACGTCTCCTGCACTAGAGCCTCCTGCTAAAGGCCTGGTCCTTTGTAGCTGTTCCGGAGTCCAGGGATCCATGTTCCTCCCAGCCTGGGAGGTTTATCAGCTCCAAAGAGGAAAGTGTTGCCCATCTGATGGGTTTGGAAGTGCCACCAGTGTGGAGCTCACAAACTTCCATGGGACATTTCTAGGGTCTATTTTAATTTAAATCAGAGACACAATGTCCTGTGGCACTAATGCAGGGAAGGTCCTTGCTCCAGTGTTTTGTCCCCATTTGATGGGTAAGTGGGATTAAGAAATAGATGTGCTCGTTGTGCCCTGTGTGCCTGTGAGCATTCATTGCACCTTCCTGTGCTCTTTCTGGGGCAGATATGAAAACTCAGCTCCTTTTACAGCCTGGATCCAAGAGACATCCACTGGGAAGCATCTGTGGTAAAAGTAGGGGAGGCTGTTCTGGGGCAGGGAGGAGATGATGTCGTTCTTGGGACAAAGCTAGGCTCCAATGGGGCATAATTAGTCTGTAGTTACAAAGATGGTATTTAATTATTTCTTTTCCATGGTTTTCAAGCCCTGGCACTGTCACTTTGCTGGCAGCAAATCAAACACCGAGTTAGCTTATGTTAAGGAACAGAAGATGAAATCCTAGATAAGCACTCGGCTGTAGGAACATCTTAAATTGAAACATGCAGGGGTGACATGGAGGAGCATGGTTTTGCTCTTGGTGCTGTACAGACCCCATGTCCGCAGCCAGGGCTGTGTTTCTGTTTGCTGGAGTGCTGGTATCACCTGTGCCATGTGCTTCTGGGATGCAAGGTGAATGGAAGAGGAGGGTACAGTGACAGCTTTCACAGGGTATTCTTCTCCAGAGTGACCTGTAGCCTCCTAGTGACTGTAGCATCAGTTTTGTATGGACCAGGAGTGAGTGCTTTGATGGATGATGGAGTAACCACACTATAACCTTCCTTTTAACCACCACTCTTCTCTGGGATAGCGATACCTATCACTGCTGAGCTGGCGTGCTCAGTGCCCATGAGTGCTGGAGTGCACTTGGCTGTAGAGCAGGGCGCAGCATGGTAGCTGCAGGCTGACCTCCCATTAATGTAAATATTCCCAAACAACGCGTCTGTTCCCACCAGCTTCTCTCTCCCTCTCTCACTATGTTTAATTTCTGACTAAGCTTTTGATAAATGTTTTGTATAGAGCTCCTAGTTTATCTTAAATAGACCTGCTGCCATCATGGCTAAAATCTAAACCAACACTTGACTTAGGGCTCAAGTGCCAGGTGAACTTGGCAGCTGCTGACACACGGAACAGTCCTGTTTGATATGCGGACACTGGCTATAGGTTGTGAGGCCAGGCTCTCACAGTACATGGGGGAGCACAGATTTTAGGGTGCCTTGAGAGCAACCTGGGAAGTATCTGGACAAATCTCCTCTCTTGAGGGGCTGGATTCAGAGCATAGTTGATGTATTTTCAGAGTTAGACCTGTCTGAAACAGGTTGTTTGGTTAAATGAGTTTCTCCAGCCATACACCAGTTAGCCCCAAGTGGGGTCTGGCCCATGATCCTGCTAAAGTAAGCGGTTCAAGGCAGTGTTTATAGCTAGTAATTTGTCTTAGAGAGTTTTGTATATATGTGCGTATGTGCCTATGGGTGTACGTATGCATATATACATACATTCTTGCGCAGGAATGCGGTTTCAAATCCTTTTAACTTGCTCAGAAAGTAAACTGGGGAGAAGCTGGCAGTGAGTCGGAGCCGCCTGCCAAGCATCGCAGACCAGAGAAGTGGTAAAACATAAACACTTTGGAGTTTATCCTCAGGATTTATATAGTTTGGCTGCTGGGGCATGGACTCATGTGGAAGGGGGGTGCTTGTCAGCCCCTGGCTATGCTGCTCTCACTGCACTGAGCCCAGCATCTCCATGGCTGCACTTCCACTCCCAGCAGCGTGCCAGCGATAGGGTAGAGCAGGGTTGTCCATCCCTTCCCTCCTGCTCCACTATCCGTATGGGGTAGGTTTTGGATGATGGCAGCAGGGCAGGTCTGCTTTCCCCCTCCACTGCACTAAAGTAAAAGCAGACCTCCTTGATGCTTAATCAGATTTGAATGTGTTTTTTGGCGTGGCTTTAAAGAGACTGGCAGTGAATAGCTGGTTTTGATGCCACTTATTAAAAACCTCTGGTAAAATTTGTCTCGGAAAGCCTTTGTGAGAGCTGGCAAACGCACAAGGGTTTGATGCAGTTAATGTATTTTAATCTTCACACCCACCCCCCCTTCTTTTCTTTCGCTAATTGTAGGGCTCTCAGCTGTCTGACGCCTTCTGGGGGGGACAGCAGGCTCTGCAGGGCCTTCTGCGTAAACATGGGCTTAATAAGGTTGCAGTGGCAGGGAAAAGTGAGCATCCTCTTTGAGGAGGAGGGCTGGGATGGGCAGAGTGGAGTGCTGGGGCCTGGGTACCATGCCAGGCTCTGCCATGGGGACATAGGGTGGCCTTGGCTGTGTTAATTAACCTCCTGATGCAGCCTTGTTCTCCTCTGAGGAGCCAGACAGATGGATGAGGGAAGCAAAAATGCCCGTTTTCCATGTAGCTGGGCAAGTGCAAAGTGTTGGTGTTGGACCTCCTCCGCAGCTGGCTCCTGGAAGGGCTCCTCAGGCTTTCAGATTGAGGGTAATGGACATCCAATCTTTTCTCATTGGCCTTATCCCTCACTTACTTGATGCATTCACCTTCCTTGGATCCAGAGGTCCTTACAAGCCCATTTCATGCTTCTAACCCATGTTTGAGATGTGTTGGGACTTCTTCTTGTGGCTTGTGCCCAAAGGTGCTGCACCCCTCATGGCACAGTGGATGCTGTCAGGAGCACCATACATTTGTGTGAGCTACTTGATCTGTCCCTACAGTCCAAAGCATGGATCACACCAACAAGCAGCTGGCTCCCTGGCAGCAGTATTTCGGGAAAAGCTCCCACAGGAGCAGCAAATATTGTGGAGCTCAAGGAACAAACAGTTTTCCCCACAGCCCATATTTTGGGCTGCACATTGCTCCTGTTCCTGCTGCGTAGAATTGCTCAGAGCTGTGGCCGTGCCCTGGAGCGTTCTACCTGGTTGAGGGACCGAAGTTGGAGTTGGATTGTGTTTAATTTGTGGGGGTTTTTGTCTGCCTCATCAAAGGAAAGAAAACCTGGCCTTTTTCTGCCAGCCCTCACTCACGTGAGTTGCAAATTGAGAGAGAGAGAGGCGTGGATGAAGATGAATCCCAGGAGAGAAACAGTCTGAGAGACTCTTAAACAAATGGGAACTGAGCAGCTTCGCTCTTCCCCTGGGGGTTTGGCTGTTAAATAAACTCACCGAGGAGTCTGGCTGCATCTGTGTGTTGGTGCAGAAGTGTGTTCATACATGGGCTGGGTGTTGCTGGGTGTAAGCTACCAGGATGGCTTACATGTGTATGTGTTGGGTGGTGTGCTCCTTGACATAGCGATGCATGAGCATCCTTGGCTGGCCTTCATCTCCTGCCAGAGTTTGCATGGGTGGTCGTGCTCAGGGGAAAGCTAACGTGGCCTTTGCCTCTTCTCCTTTCCCTCTCTAGGCTTCCACCTCAGCGGGACAGTAACGGAGCCAGCGACTGCAACAGAACCAGAGGTGACCTACAAGGTGGCCATCAGCTTCGACCGCTGCAAGATCACCTCAGTGACATGCGGCTGCGGGAACAAGGACATTTTTTACTGTGCCCATGTCGTGGCACTTTCACTGTACAGGATCCGCAAGCCGGACCAGGTCAAACTCCGTCTTCCCATCTCAGAGACCCTTTTCCAGATGAACAGGGACCAGCTCCAGAAGTTTGTTCAGTATTTGATCACGGCACATCACACCGAGGTGCTGCCCACTGCCCAGAAGCTGGCTGATGAGATCCTGTCATCCAACTCGGAGATCAACCAAGTGCATGGTAATTCCTCCCTCCTCCTTGGGTGCCTCGGCACTGATTCGCTCCGTGTTTGGGGCTGGGGTGGTGGTTTAACGCTAACAGTGGTGACCTTTGTTTTGCCATGTTTGTCTGTTGCTGCACAGAGGTGGCACTGTCAAACTGATGTTAATGTACGGGTGCTGCGACCACATTGGTGTTGGCCATGCATCTCCATTCTGCCTCTGTTCTTTGTGTTTATCTGTCAAACACTGGCTTCAACAGGCAAGAAAAGGCAGAGCAGACAGGCTGGTGGTGCACAAGACAGCTCAGAATAGGATGAAGATGCCAAGGGTGGAGGGAAGAGACACATTCAGTCCCCAGCACAGAAGGACATGGTGCTGGAGGTGCAGTGGGGATGTGGCTCCTCCAGTGTGCAGGGACATGTCAGCCCAGCCCTGCACGTGTCTAAGTCAGATGCGGCTGAGCTTGTGGTAGATAAAGCTTTAATCTCCATGAGCATTAATTTGTCCATAATAAATGAGTGCCACTGTCCTGACCTGCTGTACAAAGGTGGCAGAGATGTGTGCTGGGGCTTTGTATTTGAAAGATGCTTATGACTTCTTCCCCTGGGAAGCACTGGCTGGGGGATGGTGCCCATCCCAGCCCTGCTTCAGTTGCCCAATGGCCCAGGAGGTGTCCCAGGCTCCCTGGGGCTCCCTTCATCAGCTCAAACCGGGCACCCTGGCTGTGTCTTTCAAGGAGCCCAGGAGCTGAGGTTGCCCGGGGTCTGCAGCAATGATCTGCTCCCCACTGCGCCTGTCCCACCAGCTGTGGAACGGAGATAATAAACACTTATCTGCCAAGGCAGGGCGTTGTGAGGATTAACACATGCCTCTTAAGTGCTCTGAAGATGAGAAGTCCCATATGCAGCCTAAAGTAGGATATGAACTGGTTGAATCCACATGTAGAGGTGAGGCCAGGGGTCCACCTCCACCACAGGGGTGATGGCAGCTCTGATCTTGGATATTTTCCCCTCCCTCTATCTGGTCGTTCCTGCTCCTACCTTGTGAGAGGCTTTAGTCTCCCCTGCTGTCCCACATCTGCTGCGTGTGTGGTTGTGCTCTAAATTACTGGCTTTTGGGGGCGGTTCCTCATTTTTTGTCATTAAAAAAGAATGAGGAGTTGTGGTACTGCGAGAATCTGGTGAGGTCTGTTCCCTCCCTGAGCTGATCCACTGGAGCTGAGGTTGGGCAAGATCCCTTCTTGGCCATTGTTTGAGGCTGCTTTCTCCTAAGCAGATTGAAGAAAAGCCTTTAAGGCTCTGAATATTTATTGCTCTGGAGTCAGCAAAAGGCTGGCAATTGGGTCTCACAAAGATACAGATGTTGGCTCCGGTTCAGTATCTGCCTCTTGTTTTTACAAGTGGCTTTAAAAAACACAGCAAAAATTCTCTGTCCTGTCACACTCGTGCAAATTCATGCACTCCAGTGTGTGATTCTGAGCCAACAGAAATGCTGTTGACTTACCCAGCAGAAGGTAGCACCTATCCCACACCCATGTGGCTGCCTGGCTGGGGGCACAAGTTGAGTAAATGCCTCTGCAAGCAGGACAACAGTCTCATCTCATCCTAGGGAAGGATCCAGATCAGCCTTAGGATGATGAAATGATCTTAAGATGATCTTAAGGTGATCTAGGAATCATAGATGCTGCACCCTGTGAAAAGGAAGGCTTAAGAACCCTTCCCATTCAGGTGCAGATCAATGCTGTCCAGGACTTTGGCTCTCAGTCCTGAAGAGTGGTTTAAGCTTTGCCCTCCTTGTCCTTCTGATGAAGCACAGCTGCAGTGCAGCTACATCACAGAGCAGTGATCTCAGGGTGAGGAGTAAGCCCCGGGTGTGTGGGGCTGCATTTAAGAGAGCAGTTTTGGGGTTCTCTTTGAGAGGGATCTAGATTTCTTCCCCCACGTTGCCCTTCCCAGTTGTGGTTCATGCAGGGTTGCTGATCCTGGGATTTGATATTCTTCAAGATACACTTTGCATAGAGCTTTATGGACTTACGTGTGCATTTCTTGTCTGTGTCTAGTTCAGACCCTTGGGGTCACACCTTTGTTCATCTTGGGGTTAAAGTCAAAGTGGATTTTGGCTGCCCAACCTCTGCAGCCCAAACAGTAACCCAGTGTGTGCATTGGACACCTGAGTTTATTACCCCTTGGAGCAAGAACAGCCTCTCCAGAAATCCTTTCATTTCCCCCCCCCCCCCCCATTTCTTA
>JBCJKH010045886.1:0-21671 GCA_039877255.1 Loriculus beryllinus | reverse complement strand
CTTCCTGAATTTAAAAATTCAGTTTTCTCCTACTCATCAACTAGCCACAGAATATTAGGAAGCTGAGAAAAATAAGGTTAGAAAATATTGCTAATATGTATTTTTTGAATTGGAAGGTATGCAGCCAAATTACCCCAGTAAATATTATTCTTGCTGATACAGAATTATATCTTTTTCTATACTCTCCCCTAAGTTCTGTCCTGGAGAAAAAAAAAAAAAACAAACAAATGAATAACAGAATACTTTTCTTCAGTCAGTATTTCATGCTACTACTTTCTACCTGTCTCCAAGCCTTAGAAGAAAATGAAGAAGCAATCCACTTAGATCCCTCAATGAAAGGCCTACAGCTGTGTCTGCTGTTTTTACAGTGTACAAAATCCTTTTAGCTAACAAAATAAAAAAAAAAAAGAAGGCAAAACCAAACCAAAAAAAACCCAGCAACATCAAAAAACAACTGAAAGGTCTAGTTTTATGAAAATGCAATATACTATTAACACTGGATTTGCTTTATAGCTCTCTAATCTCAGGACCTTCAATCTCCAGTTAAAAGTAGACAGGAACAGTCATAACAGCCTGGAATAGGCATGAGATTTCTTCTTTTTTAGCCTCTGATTTTTTCTCTTTGCTTGAATCATACTAGTTTAATTATAACTGTTCTGATAATGCACTACAGCTTAATTTCTCAAAACTGAACAATATTGGCATGAAAACAATTAGCTTTCCTTAATTACTTTTATAGGCAATAAAAAATTTATTTAATAGATGGTTCATGTCTCCATTGCCCTATTGCAGAAAAATCCTAAATAATTACAGAGCTATCACTAAACATATTCAATAAAATGTGCAGAATTTTTACAAATGAATTATATTTGCATGAAAAATAGATAACTAATTTTGTGTCTATGTTGTTACTGACCTGTTTTGACTTCCAGATAGAGAGTTGAACATTTAATTTAATGTTTTGGAAGATGTCTTGGAATGCCACAGGTGAGTTATTTGGACACTGTAATAAAAGAGTTATCAATTGTATACTATATGTAAGTCTTTCATCACCGATTGATGTCTTAAATATTTTCTCAGATCACCCATGATGTAGATGATTATGTTTAATCTTTAGACAGAAGAGCTACAATATGAATACAATGTCTCGTTCTGTGTTAACCACTCCTTTGGTAGCAGAAGCAGAAACTGAGTATCTAGAATCAAAGAATGAAACCATTTAATCACTTAAGGTTGAAAAAGACATTTAAAGAGATTTAAAATCATCAAGTCCAACTGTTAACCTAGCACTGCCAAATCCACCACTAAACCATGTCATATTTTTTAAATACCTCCAGGGATGGTGACGCAGCACCTTTTCTGGGTAGCCTGCTCTTGTCCTTGACAATCCCTTTGTTGAGGAAATTCTTCCAAATATCCAGTCTAAACCTCTCATGCCACAACCTGAAGCTATTTTCCCTTGTCCTATAACGTTACTTGTGGAAAGAGACCAACACCCAGCTCGTATAATGTCCTTTCAGGTAGTTGTAGACAGCAATAAGGTCCTGCCTGTGCCTTGTCTTCTCTAGGCTAAACAACCCCAGCTTCTTCAGCCAGTCTCCATAAGACTTGTCCTTCAGACACTTCACCAGCTTTGTTGCCTTTTTCTGGACACCGTCCAGCCCCTGAATGTCTTCCTTGTAATGAGGAGCCCAAAACTGGACTCAGTATTTGAGGTGCTGCCTTACCAGTGCTGACTACAGGGGGCAGTCACTTCACTAGTCCTGCTGGCCACACTCTCTTGATATAAGTCAGGATGCATTTTGCCTTTTTGGCCACCTGGTCACAAGCTGGCTCATGTTCAGCCACTGTTGACCAACACCCCCAGGTCCTTTTCTGCCAAATAGCTTTCTAGCCTTTTTCCATACCTGTAACATTTCATGGGGTTGCTGTGGCCAAAGTGCAGGACCTGTTGAATATAAAGCAATGATATATATACCTATAAACAGAAAAATGAGCCTTGTAATCAAGGCCTAAGGCTCCCTTTAGTGCCATAAAAGACCTGTTATTTAGCTTTCCTGTTCTATCTCCAAGCATTCTGGCACAAAATCAGTTTTTGGAAGATCACCTGCATTTTCAGATCTTGATTATGAAAGATAGCATTTATTCAGTTAGTTTGTTCTGATTCTCTAGTATGTTTTGTTTATTTTAGTTTTTTGAGACATGCAGGTTACCAAAGCACATTTTCCTCAGTAGCTTCACTTTTATAGTAGCAGCTGGGAAACACAGAAATGTTTTATTATTTGCTTGGTGTATAACACAGGTGTTATAATATCAACATTTTCTACTCACTTGAGAGACCTATGTGAAAAGAAGATGAAAGGCACATTGACCAAGTAGGAAATGTAATTCAACAGAACAAGCTCCAAGCAGAAATGTGGACATTTGTCTTCAGTGATTTATGCTTCAGAAGAGATAGCAGATCAAAAATATATGGGCTTATATGAGGACAAATTAAACCCAACATACATGTATGACCCTTCTTTCATCAGTTTGTACTCTGCTGTTAACTGTACTCTGCAGGTTAACTAGAAATCTCCCTTAAACATAAGTTGTATTTTGACAAAAATGGAAAAAAATATTTCTTTTGAAATAAATAATTGAAAAGTCTCACTTTAAAACTTCCTAGGTTAAAGAATGAAGATATTTGTGTTTCTTCCCCATTTTTTGAACCAAATATTGACCAACTTAACGTGGGTATGCAGATAGCTTAGGCAAAACCAGATTTCTGCTTTCTAAAGGACCAAACGTGTAAAATTTTTTTTTCCCCAGCAGGTGATCTTTTTAACATTTTGATATTCAATATTATTTGAACTGTGCTTCTCCATTTCACCACCCAGATAATTTGATTCTTGTTCTATGCAACCAGAAACTACAGTTCATAAGCTTGGTAAGTTGTGCTCCTATCTGATCAATGTTTTTTCCTGAATGCTGCAACATAGATTTAGGTTTACAAACATAACATTTTAATTCAAATCAAGTGTGCACTTTAATATAAACACACTACATATTTAAAAAAAAATCAATTAAAATGTCTCTAAGTATAAGGTTTTCTTTAAAAGCAAACTTAGGTTTCTTTTCTTGCATCTTTTTTAATTAGTCCGTGGTATGTTGCCTTGGGCTTAACAGGTTTTTTTCCTGTTTGTTTTCTAAAGATGTTTTAAAACTTCTGTGTCAGAGATGTCAAACCTTTATCAGAATTGAGCACCACATATATCCTTTCAGTTTGACATCTCTCATTAAAGGAGTTAAGAAAGCTTTTGCACAAACAGTTCTATCTTTGGAAGCTAAAAATAGATTTTCATCATCCTGAAGCGTGAAAATCCAAAGGGTGCCCTTTTAGATGTCTCCTGAGAATAAGGACTGATGCTAACAGCAAAGGCTACCAGTATATTACAATATAAATCAGTTCAAAGTAATAAGACTAATCAGACTGCTGCGCCTTCTCTTTTACAATTGTTTGGCATCGTCTATCTAAAAAAAAAAAAAAAAGACTCCTGCTTTTTTTTCCTAATTATCATGTGAAAAGATGAATTCAAACAGTTTTTCATGATTATACATTGCCAGCTAAATGGATCTAAGGAGTCAGCACTTCAAAGTGATCATTATTCCGTTGCTGGAAAAACATGGAAATAGGAAATTACAAAGTGGGAGATAAAGAGAAGTTAAAAAAATAATAAAATACAAAAGGTGAAAAAGCTCAAAGGAGAAAGCTCTTCAGGTTTCATCTGAAACATTCATGAGTGAAGAGTGAAGGTAAATGGAGAATGTATATCAGTATTATCAACCTTCGCATCGCAAGGGCTTTCCAGGTAGTGATTCAGGAAAATGAATGATATCACTGTAAATGAACAGCCATTAATGTAGGTAGTTACCCAGATGGAGAGGAGTTCAGGTTAGTGGTGAAGAAGCAAGTAATGTTGGGAATGGCTAATGAAAGACATTTAAGAGATATAGGCTTTCAGAGCAAATAGTTCTGTTCCTAAGCTAGCTTCAAAAATATAGAAAATCGTGCTCTGACATCAGACCCTATGTGGATTGCTCTACCAGCTGCAATTTACAAAGAAGCACAAGTATCCTTATAATGCATCAGTATCACATTATATGATAACCAACAGGATGCTGACTTACATCAACAATGGCATCTCCAGCAGAGAGAAATAAGTCATTATCCCCCTTTCATTTCCCCCCCCCCCCCCCATTTCTTATGAGGAGAGGTCTGTTGAGTTTCAGATCAGCATCAGGTCGTCCCCACCTGCCTTTAGTCACCCAAAGAGCCGCTCCTTCCGCGTCGAGGGTGAGCACGTGTGACAAAGGAGCTGATTCTGCACCTCGGGAGTGCTCCAGGCTGGCTGGGGAATGCCCCTTGTGCAAGGAGATTGTCTGGTTGTGTAAAATAAGGCTTTTCAGGGCTGCTCCTTCTCCCCCTGCAGAGCCTGAACGGCAAAGAAAATCACAGGCCATTGTCTGGCACGCTCGTCTCGGGGCGTCAGAGCTTTGTTCCTTGCAGGAGTCTGTAGCCGCGGGCTGTGCGCCGCATGCCGATCTTCCCGGCTGCCTTCCTAGAAGGAAATGCAAACTATCCAGTAATGATGGAGCCCTGGAGCGCAGCCAAGGCGCTCGCGTGTTCTCGAAGGATTCAATCCCAGCGCAGCGCTCTAGGTGTGCCTGCCGCTCTGCTCCCCACTTGACCTCTGCTTGCTTAAGTGGGTCACATTCCTGCTCTCATAGCCGGCTGCAAAGGGCAGCGTGCTCGCAGCGAGAGCGTCTCACGTGTCTGACACCTCCACGTCTGAAGTGGCAGCTGGAGTGAGGACACCAGGGTGGGTTTCAGTGCTGCTGCGTCCCTGCTTGAGGACAGAGCCAGTGGCACGGCCGTGTGGCACGGAGCAAGGCTGTCATTGCACCGCTGAATGTGACTCACGGCTGCTTGGCCTTTCGTGCTGGGGTCCTGCAGCTAGAGAGCTTGGATCCAACAGCCGGGCCTGCGATGGAGTGAGGAGCATCCCTTGATAGCCACCGTGGAACCCTGCTCCTCTCCACTTTCTGAGAGCATCAGCTCAGGGTTCGCATTGGTTTGCCCTTGGGACAACCTGGCCCTGGGGAAATGCAAGCTGAGACATGGGCCACTGGCCATGGTGGGATGTGCTGGGGTAAGTGCAGCTTTGCCACTGGAGGGGTTCCGTGCTCTGCTACCATGAAACATGGGAAGAGTGTCTCTTTCTGAGGTGCAAACGAGAAGCAGAGAGTGGTTGCTTCGGTGCAGTAAAGTATTGCAGAGAGGGCCAGGAGGTATTGGAGAAGGCAAGGCTGTGAAAAAGAGCTGGAATGGGAATTGTAGGCGGAGAGGGGAATTTGGGGGCCAAAAGCAAGAAGTGTGGAGGAGGGGAAGCTCAGAAGCACCGATGAGTCCTGATAGCAACGCTGGGTTTGCTGCTCTCACTGCGTGTATCCAACACCCATTAGCAGTGAGTGCTCAGGGTCCAAGCCATCCAGCAGACTTGGGAGGTTGCATTCACCTCGTCTTGTGTTGTGGCACAGCTTGTAGGGATCAGTGTGGGGTGTGCAGGAGAAAGCTGCTCTCAGAAACATCATTTGGGCTTGTGATAGGGGTGTGTTGGGACTTTGGAGGCAAATGTTAGATTATTCCTGAGGAGCAGTCTGTGGCCAAGGAAAGAGAGGAGGCTGATGCAGGAGGCCCACTGCAGGGCCAGAGACAGTGGTCATTAAAATCTTTAATAAGAAGCTTAGAGACAGGAGAGGCAGCTCTGATGACTGTGGGCCCAGAAGATTTGGGGCTTAGAGGTATCCTTTGTGTATCCTCAGTGAAGTCTGTCCCTTCCTTCCATGGGCAAGGAACAGGAGGATTTGGCAGCCCTGGTGTTTGCAGCTTGGTAACTCGCCCTGCTTGAGCAGCATGGCAGGGAGAGCTGCTGCCATCAGCCCAGGAGACGTGGTTGGGGCAGTCTTGTCTGCCCCATGGGAATGCCAGTGGGTCACACAGTGTCTGTGACACTCAGCTGATGCTGTCAAAAGGCTTGGGATACTCTTCTCCGGCATAAGTGGGAAGAGCCACAAAACCTCTCCTGTTTTGCAGTGCAAGAGCAACTCCCTCCTAGATCAAGCCAGTGGAGAGTCAGTGTGAATCACCAAGGGGCCTCTGTGGTCCTGCAGGACCTTCCTCAGAGCTTCCTTGGAGGAGAGGACTCTTGGTGGGAATGGCTGCTCAGGATTTGTTATGGGAAAACCAGATCTGCTTATGCAAAAGCCTTAAGGAGCCCTCTGCTTCCTCTTTTCACTTTTGTCCCAGAGGTGTGCTTGACCACCTTAAGCCCTTCCTTCAGTTCCTGGACTAATACTGTCCTTCACTTGTTGGTCCATCTTGCCCTTATGCGCAGCAAGTTGGCTGTGTGGAAAGTCCCTGCCTGCTTATCCTGTCACACTGTGCCGGGGCTGATGTTTGAGGAGTCCTCAGGCAGTCTGTAACTTTGAGATCATCCCACAGCAGCGCCTGGAGGGCAGCACCAGGAAATCTGTTTGGAGTTCTGCTTGCCCACTGGGGATGAGGAGAAGGTCAGGTCTCCAGGGGATTCTTGTTCCTGGTTGTGGAGCTGATGTGAATGTAAGGGAAAATAACACACCTGAGTGCTGGAAATAAAGTCTCAGGTGGCAGCTCTTCCCCCTTGTCTTGCAGAGCTACTGGGGTTACTGAGTTACCTCAGACCATATGTGTGATGCTTGACAAGTTGGCTTCCAGCTTGACAAGCTGGACCCAACGCTGGTATCAGCTGGACCAGAGAACTCCTGGCCATCACGGGAGCTGGTCTGGCTTCATCTGCCCCATGGCTGTGAGATGGGTGTGAATCTTCAGGCCGCCCTGGAGGCTCCATCCAACCTGCCTCCCCTTGAAAACGAACCAGGAGCCTTGGCGGAGCTTGACTCCTGGCTTCGCTGCTATTTTTAATCCCCTGTTGTTAGAGTTCATTTCCTTTCTGGTGCCTGGTTATTTTCTCTCTGAGGTTTTCTGCTGTTTGTTTATTTGCTCATGTCCTTCCCACCCCCTGCCCGGAGCTGTTCCTTCATGTCTGTTTTCTCTCTGGACGCCAGAGAGGCAGCCGGGAGGCATTCGGCAACACCACCACGTGCAGTCATGAGATGGCCCTTGTGAACTGCTACCACGATGGCCATCCCTGCTCTGTGGCTCAACCAGCTGGCAGAGCCCTCCTCGACACCAGCAACCATAGGATCAGCATAGCCAGATGCTGAGCAACCAGTGTGTGCTGGGCACAGTCAGCTGGGATGACTGTGAGGGAGATGCCAAGGTGGGCACCTGCATCCCTGGATTGCTTTTACCATCAGCTCCGGGCACTAGATAATTACCGTTTTTCCTTTGTGTCACCATTCCTGCTCCAGGTGAGATGCTCTGGGAGTGCTTCCCGTGCTGCCTGGCTGATGTATCTCCGTCTTCTTGGTTTTGGGATCTTGCATTCAGGATGCGCCAATGCTTTGGCATGATCCATGAGGTCCTACCACCTCCTCAGCCCTGGAAACCTCCTGCTTTCCAGTCCAGGAGCACATTTTGCTTCCTTCATGGTGGACAGCTAATTTCTAAGCAAAGCACTGAATTTTCCATGCCTGGCTTCATTCTGCTTTCTAATTTGTAGATTTTTCCAATCCTCATTTCTCAGTCTTTGTATCCGCCTGGAGAAGTCTGGCTTGGCTATCAAACAGTTAAATCCCGAGCCCACAGTGAGGGGGAGGCCTGCTTGGAGTGTGATGGATTGCATTTTTATCTCTGTTTCTACAGCCAATGTAAACGGGCTGGTGAAACACTCTTTCCACTCAAGATGTGCAATGGTGTTCCCTTAAATCTGAATCCGGCAGGACTAAGATCCAACACATCTGAAACAGGGCTCTTTGGAGCAGGAATGCTGCTATATGAGAAATGTGTTACGCAGGCACTGGGCTGTTTTACATGCCGTTCCCTGCTCCTTTGGAGCCGAGACATGGAATCACTCATCGGCTGCGTCACGGCATGCTGCTGCTGAAGCCCCCACGGTGTGAACATTGGCAAGGGGAAGTGAACAAATCCTGCCATTAATATTTAAACCCAGCACAAATCCCGTTGTTTGCTCTTAAATGTTTATCCAGCTCCCCGGCGTAATTGGGCAGCCCGTTATCTGCTGGGTTGCGTTGCACATGTGAGAATCTGCTATTACAACCCTCTCCCTGAATCTTTTATAGGAGAGCAGAATGCATTTACAAGCAAATTTAGGTTTTATTTGGAGGCGTGTTGCTAATTTGGCTGCGGCCCGAACCCCAACGTGCGAAGTGCTCAATGTGTTGCGTGGGATGAGGAGGTTTTATTTAGCTGCACGCTTCTTTCCTCGCTGCTTGGGCTTTCCATCATTCACAGTATGTGTGAGCGGCGAGCGCTGAGGGTAGCCCTGGGAACCCCAAAGAAACGCAGCCACGTTCTGCATCCTGCTAACTCCGACACCTTTATGTGTCACATCGGCCTCCATGAGGGACCAAGGGTGAGCTGAGCTTCAGTGGGATGTGTCACCACAGGCGTCCACACTCTTCTGGTCGTTATAGATGCAGGCAGGTGACCCTACAGAGGCAGCAAAGATGCTTTGGCTGGTCTGGGTAGCTGCAGCTGGGAATGGCGGGCAGGATGGTGGGGAGGAGGATATTAAGAGTGTGATCGTCTGCGATACCTCAGCAATGCGGCTGGATAAGCATTCGTGGTAGACAGATTACTCATTGGTTCCTGATAGGGGATAATCACAGGCTTGTCTGCTCTTTATCTGTGAGATAAGGATGGAGTTGGAGGAGGGAAGGAAAAGGCACAGAAAAGCTGAGATGACCAGGATGGGCTGTCCCTGACGTTGTGCTCCCTCGTGGCTTATGGAAGGGCTTTGCCACCAGCGCCAGGGGAGCAGGATCAGGGCACATGTGGGGCTGTAAGGTGAAAGCCCTTGTGCTCATCCAGGGGCTGTGATTTTCTTTCTGCTGCCTCAGCTCCCATCCCAATTATGTGGTTGTGTTGCCTATAAATTATTCTGCAGAGGGAGGAGCAGCATCCTGTCCCTTCAGCACAGTGCAGGCTGTGCCTAGAGCTTGCTGGAACCGCTCTTGGGCAGCGACTGTTAGCAGAAATTACAGGAGTTTTGTAAAGGACATTACATACAAATAGCTGTATCTTAGCAGGTCAGGACCGTTCTCAGCCTTTGCTGGAGGAGCAAAACCCCTCGGGTTGATATCCTCTGACTTACAAGCCAAGAAGAGACAGTTGCCCTGCTGAGCAGGCATCCTTGGAGCTTGATTTCCATGCACTGCATTTGAGCTCCTGGTTGCAGGGAGCTGGGGTGTGCTCAGCATCCAGAGCTTTCTCCAGATGAAAGCAATGTCTGCTCCCAAACCAGATCCCGGTTGAATGGTGTAGACATCATTAAGATTTAATTGGGAATGTGTCAGCTACAGCATCCCTTGGCTGTCTGTGCAGCACCTTGCTTTTCCTGTGCTGACCCCCTTCCTCTCTCGAGAAGGAGATGAGAGAAGCAAACCAAAGTGGAGCGGAGCATCCTCCAGCCATATCAGTCCCTCCTTGGCACTGGTTTTCCCTGAGGAGTTTCTGCAGAGCAGGACTCAAAAGCAGGGAGCCAAAAAGCTGAGCTTCTGTTTTCCTTTTGCACTCCTGGCTGCTCCCTGGATCTGTGCTGCTGCCTGCCCCGTGAGCCTGAGAAGCTGGGGCAATGCTGGGAAGTAGGGCAGAGCTCGGGAGGGGAAATGGGAATTGAAAGGGGCAAGGCGAGGGGAGGTGGATTCAAGCTGTTGTTTAAAGCACTTGTGGGGTTTCCTCTGCTGGTTTTTTTTGTTCTCTGGAAGATGAAATGCAGGCTGTGAACATAAGTGTGTGTCTGCCAAAGGCCCTGCTCTGGTTACAGTGTGCTCTTTGAAGGGTTATTGATCCTTTGCTCTTCCAGCAGAGGGTCTCTCCCAGATAGGTACACTGATGCACAGGGATGTGTCCCCTGTCCTGAAGCAAATGGAGGGCAGGACGAGGTGTTTAACCCAGAGCTCTGGAGCCTCAGTGCAGTGGTGCCTTTGTTAGATTGTTCCTAACATGGTGAAGGGCTTGCAGGAATTGGAGCTTTACTGATGCTTAAACAAACCAGTGATGTGAAGCAGGAGGAGATGCACCCTGGGCAATCCCTGGAGTCAGGGAGCACTCTGGGCAATGCAGCTGCATTGCCTGCACCCCTGGGGCTTTGACCTGCGCTAACTCAGCCTCACTTCACGTGGGGTGCAGAGGGAGAGGGGCTGGCCTGATGGCTGAGCAATGGAAAGAGAGCATGATGCTGCCAGCTGGGGCTCACTGCCTGGGAGCCTGGTTGGTTTTCCCACACCTCAGCTGATAAAATAGATGTGGGTCCTTATATAATAGAGGTAGGTCCTCTTCTTGCTGGTGGGGCTGCTGCTCTAAACACATTTGTCTCTTTTCTCCTCCCTCCCCATGCCCCCAGGCGCTCCCGACCCCACTGCTGGGGCCAGCATTGACGACGAGAACTGCTGGCACTTGGATGAGGAGCAAGTCCGAGAGCAGGTGAAGCTGTTCCTATCTCAGGGAGGGTACTACGGCTCGGGGAAGCAGCTCAACTCCATGTTTGCCAAGGTGAGGAGGAGCCCGCTGCTCTCTCCCCTCTCCGCTCGGCGTGTCACGTAGCCGGCAGCTCGCCGGCTGCCCTGGCAGGGTGCCCGTCACAGCTGGGAATCTCTGCTCCAGTGCCTTCTTGCCTGGTCACGGAGCAGGCAGTTGTAATCCAGGCTCTGGGTCAGGCCTGGGTTGTCTCACCCGCTCTCCTGGCAGGTCCTTTCCTCCCTCGCCACAGGCTTGCCGTGATGCCTATGCGAGGAAGGGCTTTTTCCCATCTCACCATCAGTATTGTGGAGGGAAGGCCAACCCTGCAGAGCAAACCAAGACCACGCAGAGGTGGCACCAGCCTGCGGGCTCTTCCCTTTCTTTGCAGAAGGGCCTTGTTTTCATTTTCTTGATTGCTTGGTCGTCTTCAGAGCTTACGCTGTGGCTGCTACACAGCTGAATTCCAACCAGCCATGTCACAGCCATTGCATGAGTATTATAATGTATGACTATACTTGGAACTGGATGATCTTAAGGTGCTTTCCAACCCAAACCATTCTGTGATTCTATAATCATACATATACATATATATTAACAGTCTGGACACCCATTCTGAGGGAACTGTGGGTTGCCAGCCAGGTGATGATGGCTTAAACACCTCTGAGGGATCATGGTTTGTCTCACAGAAGAACTTCCCTCACTCTGTCATTTCCAGGTCCGGGAGATGCTGCGCATGAGGGACTCCAACGGGGCCAGGATGCTGACGTTGATAACGGAGCAGTTCATGGCTGATCCTCGGCTTTCCCTCTGGAGGCAGCAGGGAACAGGCATAACGGAGAAGTGCCGGCAGCTCTGGGATGAGCTGGGTAAGGGTCACCACCTTGCAGAGAGCAGCAGTAGGGTTGCCTGGGCTGCTGGGCCAGCAGACATCATCCCAGAGGCCTTGAGGTTCTTTTAGAGGGGGCAGAAGCCCTGAGAGATGGCAGGAGCTAACTCTATCCCCCTGCTGGGGAAATGCTTGTGGGACAGCTGGATCAGGCTCGAACTACACAGTTCAACACCTTAAACCAGCCCCTCTCCTGCAAAGGGGTCAAGGATCATCATCCGTGTGTAAAACAAGGCTGGTCCCATACTTGCAGCAGCCTGGTGCTTGGGGTGCTGCCCTGAAGCCTTGGCAAGGGAGGACACAGGGGCTGGTGAGCTCCAAAGGCTGGATGTAGCCTGGACATGGAAGTGCTATTCCTGGAGGAGGAAAGGCAGGTCCTCAAGTCTCATCCAGTCTAACAGATTTCTGCCTGTGCTGGTGCACGTTTCCAGGGTAAGGGGGTAGGATGGCCAGTGCAGGGCCTGGCTTGAAGGGCAATGCAGTTCTGGGTAGTTCCAGCTAATGGCCTTAGACACCGGCTCAGCTGGCTGACACTGTAATATCATTAGAATGAAACATTTGGATGACCTGGGCCCAAGGAGGTTGGTTGTGTGGTGGAGTTAACCCAGCAGTTCTGCTAACTTGGGCTAACACATCTTGTTATGGCTATGACTTGTGCCATAGTGAATTTGAGCTTCTGTGCTGCCTGCTGGTAGGAGGTGCTGTGTAAGGACAAGGGCTCATGGGTTGGTACCAAAGGGGTGTTGTAGAGCTGGAAGAAGTATGAAGGTGGTCCAGGGTCTTGAGCAGCTGAAACTGCAGCTGAGATCCCAGATCCTCCTACCAAGTGCCCAATGAAGGCAGACGTAGCTGTGAGACTGGAGAGCCTGGCCAAACAATGCAGACAAGGGCAGGGTTGGGATGTCTTGCTTCTCTGTGAAGTTCTCTGGATGGAAATAACCATACCAGCTCTGGAGAGCTCATCTGTGCTTGCTTGCCAAGAAGATATTTCCAGGATTTTGGGACGTTGCAGCTAGATGTTTGGATATGCGAGAATCCTGAAGACATGGCCAAATCCACCAAGCCAGACTTTCCACATAGAAGAAAGCAAACATGTCAGTGAAACGTGGATGGATGGGTGTCGGCAGGCCTGGACACAGGAAACAATTCGCCCAGATTATTTGGTCAAGTTTCAAACCCACCCTCCAAGCCAAGAGCCCTCCCTCCCTGCACACAGGAGGCAGAAAGTGGTTGGGTTTCAGTCACAACCATGCAGGGACCACGTTGATGTGCGTGGTTTTGGTTGGCAGAGTGGGAGGAGGTGATAGCATGTCCCCGTCAGCAGATGGCAAGGTGGCCAAGGAACGTCAGGGCTTTACCAAGGCTGGATCAGTGTGACAGCAGGGGAAGCATGGTGCCAGCCAATGCACGTCAGAGCAAGCGGCTCGCCTGGCATAGGAAAGGCATGCAGGAGGGTCTGAGCATCTCTGTGCTGAAGGGAAGCCCCTGCAGAGGACACGGCGATGGTCCAAGAAGTGGCTTCAGGGCAGAATGTGCATGGACTGTGCTCAAAAGTAGGGGTTGTTCCTTTTGGATTAGCCTTTTGGATTTAGCCTTGGGCAGCATTTGCTGCAGGTGTAGATCATCCCTCTGAATCGTAGTTCCGGTTGGAAGGGACCTTCAAAGGTCATCTAGTCCACCCCCCCTGCAACGAGCAGGAGCAGCTTCAACAAGATCAGGTTGCTCAGAACCACATCCAGCCTGGCCTTGAATGTCTCCAGGGATGGAGCATCCATCACCTCTCTGGACAACCTGTAGATGTGTTTTACCACCTTCATTGCAAAGAGTTCTTTCCTCACATCCAGCCTGAATCTCCTCTTTTAGTTTAAAACCATCACTCTCATTGTATTGCAACAGGCTCTGCTAAAAAATCTCTCCCCATCTTTCCTATAGGCCCCCTTTAAGTACTGAAAGGCTGCAATAAGCTCTCCCCGGAGTCTTCTTTTCTCCAAGCTGAACAACCCCAATTCTCTCTCAGCCTTTCCTCATAGGAGAGATGCTCCATTCCTCTGGTCATTTTTGTGGCCTCCTCTGGACCCTCTCCAGCAGCTCCATGTCTTTCCTATACTGAGGATTCCAGAGCTGGATGCAGTACTCCAGGTGAGGTCTCACCAGAGCAGAGTAGAGGGGCAGAATCACCTCCTTTGACTTGATGGATGCTCAGAGGGACCAGCCCTGCAGTGAGTGCACCAGTAATGACCATTAGCAATGGAGAGAGATATCCCAAGCCATCACTGGATGGGTAACAGTAGCTGGGGCACGTGGGGCAGTGAAGGCATGTTGTCCAGCTGCCTGCGGGCTGCAGATGCCAGAGCTGCCCGGCGTTGCTGCTGCTGCCAAGGGGAGGGATTAGGGGCCTGTTGCTAGCTGCTGCGGGAAGCCCCGGCACAGCCCGTGTTCCCCTGCCACGTGGAAGAGAAAAAACGGGCCTCACAGAAATGATTTTGGGCACGTGTTTAATAATTAATCATCGATTTTAGCAAAGGCTGCATCACAGACTTGCGTGGGATTGGAGGAAGATCAGCCCTAAAGAAGATTGTGGATTTATGCTGGGGAAAATGTAAAGGATTTTGCAGGATTTCAGAGTTTTAAAAGGGTGGGAAAAAAAAAAACCCAAAACAAAACAAAACAAAAAACCCAAGGAATTAAATCAATAAAAATGTCATGGTTTGCTTGTGCTTGTGCTGCCAACTGAGCATCTACTGCCCCGTCTGCTGGGGAGCCAAAGGAAAGACCTGCTGGATGGAGAGCTCTGCGGCGTGGGAGCATTTGCCCTGGCGCATTAGTACTTACGATTAAAGCCTAATTACAGAAAATAGACGAAAAACCAGCTGAAGTGCAGCCTGACCTTAATCTGCCTGCAGACGGGTTTATTTATCTCGGCCACTTGTTTACAGTGGGGAATTTCAGCAGATTAAGCTGGGGAGTGACCCTGTGGGAAACAGGAGAGTTTCTTTGATGGTTTGGAAACTCGGGCGCGGGATAGGGAGCGCATGGCCTCTCCGGGGCTGGCAGCCGGGACTGCTGGGCTGGGAAGGCTCTGACCTGCCCCCCCCCCCCCCCTCTTATCCCTGCACCCAGCCCTGTCATCAAAAAGCATTTTTGTTTAGAGGCTTAGCTTAATCGTGATCTGCCGCTTTGTTCCGTGCTTAACCTCCTGCCATCGGAAAGTTCAGATGAAGGTTTCTGCAGCATGTGAACAGACACAGCCTGACCCAGCCTGGCTCAGGACAGGAGTCACTTGTGCTGTCAGCTGATGTCACTTGACCGTAGGGCTCAGAAAACCCCTCTTCTCCATCTCTAAGATAACAACGGTGGCTGAGAGGGATGCTAATCTCTCCTGCCTCCTCATCCCCACCTCCCCGCCACAGCTTCCCATCTGCAGGAGAGCCCAGGGGCAGTGTTTTGACAGATGCCTCGGAGGGCTCCCAGAAATAGGCTGCAAAGTCATGAGGCTTCTGAGGATCATACCTTAGCCGAGCTGTGGGAGCCAACAATCCAGCGGGTGCATCCGATTCCTGTGGGTGGCAGTTTCATGCCCTCAGGGTGACAGGGAGCAGGCACCCACTGCTGAGCTGAGGGACGGTATCCACAGCCCTAAGGAAGACTCATTTTCTGGTGCTAAGACCTAATTTGTCAAAGATGCTGTGTCCATGCAGCCTCTATGGAGCCTGCAGGAGCCTGGAGTGTGACATAGACCTGCCCTGAGAGGAATGGGCCCTGAAAGCCCCTAAAGAGATAGGCCTTGTGCATGCATTAATCGCTGGTACTGCAGCTCAGAAGTCTCATTCCTCCTTGTTCATCAGCAACAAGTGGGGTTTCAGGGGGTTTCCTGGAAGCAGCAGAGCTGAGATGTGGATGGAGCTGGACCATGCAAGGGCTGCTTTGTATATTTGCTGATCTTCAGTGCCTGTGGTTGCTTTTCCCGTTCCTGGGTGCAATGCTGCTGCCACCATCTGTGTTGTGACACTGTGATGTCTCTCCTGCCAAGCCAAGCCATTCCAAGGAGCTGGAGCACAGCTTCTAAGCCTTATTAATGATTTGAACCAAAGATGTCCACAAGTCGCAACCATCAGAGGACCCAGGAGATGCACCCCAAAAGCACCACCAAAACTCAGCTGTAACCTAGAGGAAGCTGGATGAGAACATCGCTGCTCAGCCTGGTTCTGCCTCACGTCTGCCTGTGTCAGAGCTGCAGCCTCGCTCGGAGCTGTTTGGCTCAACTCACGGCTGTGCAGCTGGGAGCTGCCTCACGAAACAGTGAGCGAGGGAGGTGGTTTGGGCACGTGGAGGAATCCCATCGCCAGCAGCAGAGCCATATCGGGTCATGTTGTCCTGCTGCTGGCTGTCATTTTGGGATGGGAACACTGGCTCTGGGAGTGATGGAGAGGTGGGGGAGAGCAGCTGGCTGGGTGGGGAGGAGGAAGATGCTCCAGGTCTCTGCTGGGCCTATGGAGAAGAAGCAGGAGAGGGTGTTTCTGTGGCAGGCTAGGCTGTCCTCTGTGTGTGGCAGGCTCCAGTGGGCAGAGAGAGGAGCAGCACAGGCTGCTCAGCCCAGGGGGGATCCCTGGGGACATTGCACAGCTATCCCACCCCACAGGGCAAGCACAAGGGAGGGAACATGCTGTATGCTGGCAGCCTTGTAGGGAGGTTTGGGCAGAAATGCCATTAGCTAAAGGGCAGTTCCTGATTTTGTACTTATGTAGGTTGCCGCAGCCCTTTTCAGAGCAGTGGGTGACCCGGGAGAGTCAGCAAGGCTCAGCTCGCAGCACCAGTGTCAGCCCTGTCTTGTGAAAGGATGAGTTGGATCGTGATGATGACAGATGTCCTTGGGCCTGGGTTTGCCTGTCACGCAGCAGACAGCATCATCAGGCCTGTGAGGTCTCATGACAGGGGTGTCAGCATGGGTGTCCTGCTCATAGGCATCTCTGCTTGCGAGATTGGAGGGCTCACGCCTTGGAGGTCTCTTGCCTGCATGTCATCAAGCCAAGTTCCAGGTTCCTCTGCTGGTTCCTCTGTGGGCTCCAAGGGTTATTTGGGATTAAAAAAAGAAAAAGGAAAGGGGAAAAAAAAGGAAGAAAATACACCAAATCTCCTTTTAAAATAGTTGAATGCAAATGGCCTGAAGAACAATGGCAGATGAAATAGCATTCGGAGCAGGCTTTAAAGCACTTGGAACGTGGGTAGGATCAAAATCAGGTTAGTCTTTGGAGATAGAGACTCTGCAGCTTGCCAGAGTGTTTTTAAGCACGCTTTGATGTGTAGTTCAAACACTAGATTTGTCCTGGCAGACAGAAGCACTCACAAATTCATACACAGCCGCTCTCTCCTTCCCTCCTCCCCACTGTCCCCCATCTCAGGAGATTATAATTTAGCTTCATTACGGAGGAGTTTTACTGTATTTAAGAGCTGTGTAAATCCTCCTCCTGGGTCCGTGTATTATGCTGAAATGAGTTTAGGAACACCGACGAAACCTTGCGGGCTCTCGCGACAGCAGAAGAGCTTTGCCCCGTGGGTTTGGTGGTGGCACCTCCTTGATTCCTTGGCTTTGTTTAGGGGCGCTGTGGGTGTGCGTGGTGTTAAACCCGCACTGCAAGCTGGAAGAGAAGTCCTGCTGGCTCCGGCAGCTGCGCAAGTGGGGCGAGATGGATGTGTGTCCCCTGGAAGATGGCAATTACGGTAACGAGCTTCCCAACATCACCAACGCGCTCACGCAGAGCTCTGGTCACAGCCAAGGTGAGTCCGGGCAGGGAGTGGGAATGCAGGCAGGGGTTAGGTTTGGGTCACAACTCACCCCGAAGTCAAGAGACCTCAGTTCACCTGTGATGATGTGTCCGGGAGTCATGGGAATACAAAACGTTTCTTGGAAATGTTTGGGTCTTTGCTGTGTTTTGGTGAAATTGTCTTTATTTTGAGCATCAGAGGCCGTTTTAAAGCAATTTGACTTTGGGGGAGTTCAGACCCCTATGGTCTGGTTTGGGTATGTAGTCCTACAGA
The DNA here is from genome assembly GCA_039877255.1 of Loriculus beryllinus. Taxonomy (NCBI): domain Eukaryota; kingdom Metazoa; phylum Chordata; class Aves; order Psittaciformes; family Psittacidae; genus Loriculus; species Loriculus beryllinus. Next base: position 4,065 of record JBCJKH010045886.1, on the reverse strand, counting down.
AAACCTGCACTGCTTGAGTTGGAGGGGAGCTGAGCTTGGAAGCCCTGGCTGTAATGTGGGAGTGAAGAGTTGGAGCTGATGGACAGCCACTTTCTCAGCCCTTGAGTCTTGCTTATGGGCTGTGATTCAGGTGGTAGATAAGCTGCTAGCCAGGAATGTTAAACCCAGTTCATGTGCAGAGCTCAAACGGAGCAATGTAGTTATGGCGTTGTTCCTTTGTGCCAAAGTATTTCCTCAACCCCTGACAAAGCATTTGATCCCTTTAAATGTAACCACTTGTCCACTTTAGACAACAGGAAGAGGGAAATAAATTGAAAATTACTGTTCTTACTGTACCTTCATCTGCTCTGCTGGAATTACTCTCTGGTGTGTTATGTGTGGCGGAAGTGGGAAGAAGACAGGATAGCAGCCATGCCATGAAGGAAACTTCACTCTCCTGGGTGGGAGTAGCCCCCACAGCAGGGGTTCAGGAGGGTGCATCATGCCAACCCCCCCCCAGCCACATCCAGAACCGCATGTCCCTGTGTGCCTCCCTGTGCGCATCCTTTGGGAACAGCTTAAATTAAACCTGGCCTTGCTCCATGTCCTGGGACTCCCCCCTGGTGTTCGCATCTCCACTAAGGATTCACTTTGGCATTCGGGGCAGGTTGCTGGGGGGCTGAGCAGGTCACTTTATTTAGACGAGCAGGGAGTTTCCAAAGCCTGGACCGAGGACATCCCTGTGTCCATATGCTCCTGCGTCTCCAAGCAAGGGACTGAGAGCAGGATGGATCCTGGAGGTGTCCCGGGGTTAATGTTTGTGTGTATGCAAATACTGCTGCAGATTGCTGCCTGCCTCTTTTATTGCTGAAGGAGAACAGCTGATTCCTGAAATCCTTCCTGGTAAAGTGAGCAGGCTTGGTTCTCTACGCAGCAGCACCTGGTTAATTTCTCTCCACCTTGGGGTGCCTGCAGCATTCAGCCTAATTGCTTGTTGCCATCGTTTCCTTAGTGTGTTTATCCAGCCTCCCTGGATCAGCTTTGAGCAGTGCCTTTTGTTTTTCACTCTTGAATGCTTTTAACTTGGCCTGTCTTGTGGGTTTCAGGACCAAACATTCATCATTGCACCTCCTTTAGGGCTTCCAGTTTTGCAGCCTGCTGGCTCTGTTTGGCCTTCATGATCCCATGTGGCTGGAGCAATAGCAGGATTGCTCCAGACAGGCCTTTCGCTCCTGACAGACCACTTGTCTGATCTGTCTGGACAGTGTGAAATGCTTGTCCCGCATTTGATAGCTTCAAAAGCATCAGTGAAGTTACAGAGCAGCTCTGCAGAGGAGCAGACATCTGCTGCAGAGCAACAGTGGGCTTTCAGAGGATGCCATCTCCTCCCTTCCAGCCCTCTCACACAGCCCACAGAGGTTGCTAGAAGGTGATGGTTCCCCCCACTGCCAGGAGACAGATGAGACACACTCATGCAGTTCCCTTCATGGCTTCGTGGAATCCCAGACTGGTTTGGGTTGGAAGGGACCTTAAAGATCAACCTGGTTCCAAGCCCCTGCCACGCACAGTGACCCCTTCCACTACAGCAGGTTGCTTAAAGCCCCATCCAATGTGATCTGGGTCACGGTGGTTCAATGAAGCTGGAAGACTGTGCTGGAGCAGAAGAGTGATGCAAGGCAGTAACGCTGAGGAAGCTCAGTCCTGACTCTTGGCACTGAGTGTCACAGGGGTGGGAAGGCACTGCCACATTTCAAGGTGTCAGCCTCGTGTGTGACTGGGGATTATCATTGGAAAGCAAACAGATGGGCAGTCCTGCCTCTTTTCACACCTCTCTGATCAAGGCAGCTATTCTAGCAAGTTACTTCGCAGTGCTGTCTAAGGAGACAGCAGTCTCCATCAGATGGGATGGGCAGCACAGATACCTAAAGGCAATCTGTCACAGTGCAGGATCCAGAGCCCCTGATCTCAGCTAGGAGTGTCTGGGGTGGGAGCTGGTGGGGCTTTGTTCTCATTGTAAAGACACTTCTGTGCCCAGGGGGTCATGTCTGGAGGCAGGAACAGGCTGTCCCTGCCCCACCGAGGCACTGATTGCTTTTCTCTTTGCAGACTCGTTGGCCAGGCCTAGACGAACCGTGTTCACGCGGGCCATCGAGGGCTGTGACCTGCACTGGCAGGACAGCCACTTGCAGCGCATCATCAGCAGTGACTTCTACGTGTCTCCCTCCTACCAGCGAGAGGGCGAGAGCCTCCTCTTCAACTCCCAGGGGCAACCGCTGTGGCTGGGTGAGCATCCAAACCTTACATGGCCTGGGTGGGTAGATGCTGGTGGAGAAGAGCCACCCAAAGCATCAAAAAAGCTTTGGTACCCTGGCTCTTTGCAAGCTTCTGCATCCTAGATTGAAATTACCTCCCTGGCCCTTAGCCTGAGGATAGGGTGAGCAGAACTTGATGCTTTCCTACACCCCAGACACAGTCCTTACAGCAAGTCCCACATCTTTACAGTCTGGGCTCCCCTTGGGCAGCGTGGACCAGGTTCATCATGTTCTCTTTCATCTTCCCAATATTAGTTGTCCCCATGCAAGCTCTCACTGTTTCCAGTGCAGCAGGACTGAACAATTAGGCCCTCAAAAGTTGTCTGGAGAGCACAGCTGTATCCTCTGGATGTTTTCTTCCCTGCTCTCTCTCTTTAGTCTTCCCTCAAAGACAATTAGCAAAGAGTACAATTAAGCCTTGTATGAGTTCAAGGCACCTTGGACCAGTTAAGCCCAGTACCCTCCTGTGTTGTAGACCTTTAGTCCATGTACCTCAAGCCATACAACTTGTCTACTGCAAAGTCATGACCCTGGGTAGATCTGCAGACCCTCAATAGCTACATGGCTGGGATGAGAACAAGTGAGATGAAGGGCTTGTGAGTGCTTGCTGTAGCTGTCAGCCCTCAGACTGACCCCAAAATGGGAAATGCAGGCACCCCAGACCTCTGTAAGGTTGGTTGCCTCATCCCTGCAGCCCAAGAGGTGAATATATGAACATGAGGCTACTCAGAACCCACCACTGCACTGTCATCTATCTACTCCAGCAGCCAGGCTCTGCCATCACCCAGCCAAAAGGGGAGAGTATTTAAAGTCATCCAGAGATGTGGTTTCTTCAGCAGCTGGCACTAAGTTGCTATTAAGGCCAGGAGATAAGTTAAAAAGGGCACTTAAAGGTTGCTAGTAGCACCTCTGCTAGGTTAGCTGGAGCAGGAGAGGACACTTGTACTCTGGGAAGAGTTTTGTGTAGCTGCAGGCAGCAGCTTTCCTCCCTGCGCAGCCATAGGTAGCAGTGATCGGTTAATGCTTCCATGGACTCCATCTAGCAGGGATGTGGAGGTCCCAGCTGCCCTGTCCCTAGCATAATCTAGGTTCTGGTGAGCCCTTCGGCCCAGTTGGTTGGTGCATGTTATTTTTCTGATGTATTTGCTGTGATTTTGGGCTCTGGCTTTCTTGGCACCCCTTCAGGGACTCAGTGCTGGGAGAGGAGTGTGATTTGTCAGCAACTTCAGTGATGAATTCAGTGAGAAGCTGAATATTCCATCCGTTTAGCAAATGAATAGAGGGAGCAACGAGAAGCTCTTTTACAGATGTGTCTGTTCTGAAGCCTCTTCCTCATGTATTTCTTGCGGGTGACCTTTGGGATGTGGAAACCCCATTTGTGGGGGTGGTTGTCTGCATTTCCAGAGCTTTCTGAGTTCTTCCAGGAATAGAAATTATCCCTTTACCATAATTTTAGATCTTCATGTTTGCCTTCCCCCGCTCCCTAGCCCCCACCCTTGCTAGGACGTTTTGCAAGAAAATGGGATTTTCACTGCTTGTTATGCAGCATGTCATGTCATCTGCTGCTGCTAATTTCTCACTCAGTCATAATCCTCCTCACAGTTGCTTGAGATTTCAGGTAAGCAGCAGGAGCAGATGAATTCCTAAGCAATTTGAGTGTTGGGGGGGGGGGGAGGATTACTGGTGGCCAAACCCTGAGATTAAAACACGGGCGGGAGATTAATCCTGGAAAGAGTTTGCCCCGTTTAATAGAGCGACATAAATACCAGTCAGG
>JBCJKH010045885.1:0-10602 GCA_039877255.1 Loriculus beryllinus | reverse complement strand
CTGGCTACTGATGTAAGTCTCCAGTTTATCCTGTTAGAAATGCATAAAATTGAAATAATTGCCACTAACAAATGAAGAATTAGGTTATGCCAAGCCCTAAAACAGCTAGGCAGGGCACCAAGAGCCTTGCCTCCTCCTGTGGCTGAGTTAGGGCACCTGTATGAACAAGAAGGAGCTGAAAGTGTGCCCACAACAGGGATTTAGAAGGGAAGGCACTTCCTGCATCACCGGATCATCTCAAGCAACCATGTCAAATGGTGCAATTCCAAAACTGATTGCACAGTGTCTTACAACAAGCTATGTCTCTTGCTATTCCCCGGCCTCGCTGCTCTCATGGTTCGAAACCTTCCTCTGGCTTCCAGGCTAAAAATGTACTCATGGCCATTTGTATCCATTTGTCCTTGTGCCAACATTGTTTTAAGTTTAACACAAGGTATTTATAGGCCAGTTGTGTCCTCTCTAACCTTTAATGTTGTTAGGCTGAACAAGGCAATCCCTTTCAGTTTCCTGTTGTTAAGTAGGGTCTCCAGTCCTCCACCAAACACCCTACCAACACCTAGTTGCTCTTGTTCCAGTCGCAATTCATCTTTCTTGAATACAGAAATAAAGCTGTATGTAGCCCCTCATGGGGTTCACCAGTACCTATTCTCCATCATTAATACCTTTCAGGTCCATGTTAGAAATACTTGATAGAGCCTGGATCACATTTGCCTTTTGCCATGTCCATGCTATGCTGCCATTTCATCATAATTCTGTGACCAGCCAAGGTGCTTGAGACTTTTTATTTTCCCAGAGACACTCTGACACTTCTGCCTTACGTGCCAAACCTTACATTTGGCACAATTGAATTTCATCCTATTCCCGTTGTTCCCACCCTCAAGGTCACACAGTTCTTCCTGTTTGATAGGCTGGGCCTCTTGTGTATTGACAAGCACTCGCATGTCTGTGTCATCAGGAAATTTCACGATGCACTCCTCCCTCCTTTGTGTGACAGGCAAATATTAACTAAAAGCAGTCCCCAAGCAGCCCTCAGACATTTCCACTGGCAACTGCATTCCAGATCTGCTTTCAGCACATCTTGCTTTCATCTCCCCTCCTGCTATGTCTCACCTATCTTGAGGCATGGTTGGGGTTCTTCCAGAAGGAAAGATGATGCAAGTCTATAGGGCTTGCCGGACTTAGCCAGTGCTTTAAAAGCAGTTGCCTTCCCTTGGGGACATTGCAAAAGAGGGTCAGAGAAGTTGCGAAGCACTGACATTTCATAACAATGCTAAGCCAAGAAAATAAAATACTCAGGGTAACTTTGGATGGGAGGGAATATTCTTCAACATCTGGTGGAGCACATGCAATAATTCTGGCAGTGCAGAAAGCCCTGTGTCCTCAAGAACCCTTTCACATAAAATGTCTGAGAAAACGGAGTACACAAAGCCGTGCTGTTATTGCTGATCAGAGGGAAACCAAGGCCAAGGAGAGGTGGAGTGCAGAGACAAGTCCTGGGTGGCTGTTTCAGGGGAGAGGTGGGCAGATGTCAAGGGTTCCAAATCTGCTGTCACGCAGTTCTGACCTGAGCCTCAGGCCTCTGTTTTACCTCAGATAAAGAGCAGGCACTTTGGTCTTTTACAGAGATGAGTTATAGATGGTTTACATCAATGCAGCAATGCAGAAAGAAAAGGAATACTGGGTTTTGGGAGTAACCAGTTCTTTGTGAGGATGAAGATTATGGCTCAGCATCTGGTCAACCCTATACTTGCTGAGACAAACTCAGGAGGAGACTGGAAGATATTAACCTCAATATACTCAGGTCTCTTGTCTCCAGGGAAAACCATGGAGTCCATTTTCAACACAGCCAAGAGGCAGGGGTAAATCTTGGTCGCACCACACCGAGGTCAGGAACAAACTTTGCCTGGGCTGGACACAGCTCCAGTGCTCAGGTGCTTCAGGGCTCCAAAGGTGACTCTGAGGAGAGCCACCACTTATGTGGAGCCTGGTTGGAGGAAAGTCACAACCACTTGTGTTTTTTTGGAAGACTCAGAGATCTTCAGCAAATTCCAGCTGGTGCCTTCCAGAAGACCCAAATGTAGGCTTCGGGCAACTGCAGAGCCTGTGAGTACATCAGACCTTGAAGTACGGCTGGAGCAGTGAATAACACAGTGAAACTACCCAGGTTCCAGTGTGATACCTTGAGCCAGCTGCAGAAACAAAGGCCTGAGTGTCTGTAACTGCCAGAAAGTCTGAGAAATGAGATACTTATGCATACGCACCACCAAGTTTGTCCTGGATCTTTGGAGAGAGCACCTTATTAGAGCTGCCAGTAGCATTGCACCAACTTAGAAGCACTATTTTTCTTGTGCCTCTTGAAAAAAAGGCTTTTCTAGTTCCATTACAAAGCATCAACTTCATGGGATAAGCTGAGCATGGGATAAGCACCCACTGATGTGTGGGAGACCTCCTTGACTTCTTGTGCCAGCTGATTCCTCCATCCCAGCTGTGAGTCCCACTCATGCAGTCAGAGCTTGGGAGTCAGTGCTGAGTGAAGCTGGAGCTTAGATGGACTTTAAGTGTCACCTCTGCCCCTGGCAGAATTTCTTGCAGTCCATCCTGCCACTTTCTGTGGGCTCCTAGCTCTGGGTCTGGGTGTGTGTGTGAAAGAAATGGAGAGCTGAACAGTGAGAGGCATGTCTTGCTTTTCTTTTTCATCCTATCCTCGCCCTCTACAAAGACAGATTTCTATGCCCTAAGCCCTTAGCTGGGCTTCCTCTTTGCTTGCTTACCCTCACTGGGTTGCAAGTACTGGTGAAGGACTGCCTGCTGGGACGGGGAAGAGGCACCTGCACCTTCTCTAAGGTGAAATGGAGATCAGCAGTCCATAAGGATGATGCTGCTGCCAGCTGTACTGGACATGCCCCCAGGTCAAGCTGCCTTTGGAGAAGATCCTCAGAGGGGCTGGTGGGTTTTTCCATAGAAGGAGAGTTTTGGTCTAATTCACCCTCATTGCCTGCTGAGCCAGGGACAGGAGCACAGGCACTCCCTTTGGCAGGCAGCATATTCTGTTGGGAACCTTGAGCATTGCCTTCACTCGGAAATAGTGAGACCAGGGTCTTTAAATGCAAAGAAATTGCGTTGTGAGACCAGTAAAGTGGTTATTAACAGGATTGATTCATATCAGGGTGTGAGTGCTGGACGTGGCTGCAGCAATGCTGCTGCAGAAGCTTCTTTCTTCCTCTTGCAGGCTCAAGGTCATTTTATCCCTCTCATTAATGAAAACTGAGAGCAGGACCTTTTGCCTTTTCCTTTGCAGCCCACAGTGTCCTGGCAGGTTTCCTGGCACTCCTGCGTATTGTCTAAGGCAGCAGCTTGAGCCCTGCATGTGTGTGTGTGCATGTGTGAGTACGTATGCATTCCCAGGAGCACAGAACAGGCCTAAGTGTTATCCTTGACAAGAACATGAGTAAGAGGATTTGCCTCTGTTTAACAAAGTAATAATTAACACCTGGTGAGAAAGTCTAACGGCCATGGCATCTCATTAACGTGTTTTGACAGACAGTATCCTCTTCAAATATACTTTGAAGAAGGAGGACCAGCTTTGGAAAGGACACAGGGTGTTTGTAAGCTAGTCATCCCTTCTTTTCAAACTCCTTAACTCTGTTCGGTGAGATGCAAAGGGGCTCTGGGCTGGTATAAAATACTTGCCAGAGAAAATAATGTGTACACCAAGCTGCAGCAGTTAGCTCTACTTTCCTGTAGTATCACAGCTTCTTGCCTCTTTCTGCTCCATCCCAGTTTTGAGGGACTGTCAGCTGCAGCTTGTAAGGACTCTCTCCAGGCCTCATGCAGAAATGTAATAAAACATGACTTCCATGTTCCACTCCAAGGAACCTGTCCTAGGAGTAGAAGGCAAGATAAAAGTAGTCAGATCATCATGGACAGCTTAACTACTGGGAAGTTTTCTATAGTTAATTCAGGGGCCACCATCTGGATTCAGGGAACAACAGCTGAAGTTGAGGAGCTCCAGGCACAGGGCACCTAAGTATGCTTCAGCAAAAGCAAAGATTTAGCAAAAATTTTAAAACAGTTATTGTGGACACATTGCAAGACATGATTTATTTCTAAAATAAGTCTAAATAAATAAATCTAATCTAAAAGAAAATCTGATTTCTTTTGTATGCACAGATTTACCTCATGGTCAGATGTGATGGCTAGAGGGAAATGCACAGCCTTTGAGTGTGGAGTAATCTGACATAAAACAACTCTAATTCTTTCCACCTCTCTCACCCCATGCAACTAAATTGGAGAACTTTTCATCTTATCCCTTGTATTGCCAAAAGGGCACATGGAACACACACGGAGAATAAGGTGGGGTAGATGGTTCCTCTGAACATCAGTGGGCCCAAACCAGCGCTCACAGCAGAGCCTGAAGGCACACAAAAGGATGTGAACTGGCCTCAAACGTATGTTGAAAACAAGCCTCACCTCCAGATGACCTGAACATAAAAAATGGCTGTGTCAGAAGCCAGCCTGAATTGCGTGTGTCATACCCATTTCTAATTTGCCTTGTCTTTCATATAATTGCACTTTCAAAAGCTAGATATTGTTATAACCCGTTGTCAGTGGGCATGAGCCTCCAGAAATCACAGCGGCTGAGTTCAAAACCCTGCTTTCAGGGAGAATCTTGTCATTTATTTTAAAGGGGAACCCTCTGTTTAGCAGAGCATTGGTGTGCTGAGTATGGCTACTCAACGGTGTATTGGTGCTGCTCTGTGGTCCATGGCTTGCTATGGGGTGAAGGGAGCAGGGGAAGAAGGAATGAGGATGAATCAGGGTTTTGGCTTCTCCATAGCCCAGACTGACTTGGCAAGTGGGTGGGCCTTTGAGTGGCTGAAGCATATTTGGCTCCCTCTTGGCCCCAGTCATGGTGCTGGGGGTGGCATCTCTGAGGAATACTTGGGTCAGCAGTCTTTTGTTTTGTGGAGTGGCTCCTTGGACAAAGGGAGCCAAATGCCCCACAGTCCTTGGGGCAATGCTGCAAACCCTGTCCAAACCTTTGTTCCTTACTAATTTTGCTGCTCCGTATTTGTGAGCTGCAACCCTGTGGTTGGCACTTGGCTGGACTGCTGCTGTCTTGAAGAAATATCTGTATAAATGCGATTATGTGTGAGCATGCATTTGTGTGCCTGTGTGGGTTCAATTGCACCAAACACACTTTATTTCCAGTGTAAAAATTGCAATGGAGAAAAACCTGAGCTTTCTGAAGTCCCATGCAATGCTGTGTGTCCTTTTGGGTAGGAGAAGGAATAGGAAAGACTGTGTCATTGCAAAGCTGCAGCCCAGATCCTGCCGTTTCTCCGTCTGACGTTGTGTGTGCTGTTTGACTTGTTGTCATCGTCACCCGGTTTGCGCTGCCTTTTGGCAAACGGAGGAACAAGAGTATGCAATGTTTTACAGAGGACAGTATCTGGCTATGGAAAAGCTGTGCAACATGACTCATTTTGTGTAAAGGACAAGGAATTACAACTGCGTGGCACATGAGAGATGGTAGCTGGGCTCGAATCAAAAAACATCCTCATCCAGGAAGGGTATTCAAGCATATGCTTAATTTAAGAACATACTTAATCGGGGCCTTTGGGCATAAAAGGGTAATGATCATTCTTGTGTTGCCGAGAAACTCCAAGTGACGTCTGGAAGATGTATTACTCGAGAAAAAATTAGTGTTATTTTGGTGTCCTCGTTTAATCTTTCAATTTCTAAAAAAGTAATTCTTTCAATTTGTCATTGCTTGCCAGTGCTGTGAATTCCTTCACAGCTGCTTTACACTTGATTGTTAATGCCAAGTGGAATCAGCAAATACGATCTGGTTCAGATAATAATTATGGAAGATCAATCCTGCATCTGCCTCTTTTTTCTGTTCCCATTAAACTTCCCAGCATGTAAGATGTGCATGTTTGACTTTGCAGGGAGAGATAGCCACAGTAAAAGAGCCTTATTCCCCCTTGTACACATTGTTTAATCATTTCAAAGCAACAACATCCATGCTCCAATTTTTTCAATATATTTGGCCCCTATTTTTCATCTATGTATTCCTGCAGAGATTAGACATAGTGTATATGATTTTAAGTATGGAATCTGTTGGGGATTCTTGAATTTTATGACAAGTGACTGTCTTTATTAGCAACTGGTCAGCATCCATCAAAGTCCCGAAATAAAAAGTAAAAGCAGCTCAGTAAAAGGTAAAATCTCACCGGTAAAAGCAGGTGAGCTGTCATCCGATCAGTATGCTATAATAACCATGTGAACACCAGGAGCAGCAAAGCAGAAGGCTGAAAGCTGCTCTCACCAGACAAGGTCCTGCTGCCCTTCACCATGGGGATGGTGTCTCCCTGTGTACGCCCACTGTACCCAGCCTAGGAGAGGCTGCCTGTCTCAGGATGACCGGGGCAGATGGCATCTGGTGTCTTTGGTTTCCTTGGGAAAACCAAGTGCTCCAAGTGGCACAGCTACTCCAGACCCAACAGCTGTGAGAAGGCAAACTGATCTACACTGACCATGTTTCATAGTTTCACACCCATAGCTTTCAGACTGTGGACACCAGCCACACAACTAGGATTTTCAAAGGGGCTGCAGGAGGCTGGGACCCAGGTGCATTTCCGTGTACGACATATTCATCCTGCTGCCCATCGAGTGTGGCCTCCTTTCTGAGATACTTGCTGTGCAGAAAGATCTTTAGGTGCCTGTTTTAAGAGAGATTCTCGGACCAGGAGATAAGCAAGGGATGTTACTGACTCTAAGGTAAGTGCTAGTTCCTTTATTGACTTTGGGTTAATTCCTGTTCATCCTTCTCAGGCAATTATTCCCCCTGAAACCAACATTCATGACATGTTGTCATAAATAAAGCAGCTGGATTTTGGCCCCTTTTAGAAGGCAACCAACATAAATCTAGCTGCCAACACAAATCCAGGTGCTAAAAACGGGAATTTTCCTGGGGGAAAAAACACAGTAAAGATTTATAGGGTAGAACTGGGGAAATAGGCAGGCAGAAAGGAAAAGAACTTCTAACTTCATTTAACTCTCATATTTATTATGAGGGGAGATGTTCAACATGTGTTCTCAGCTTTGCCTCTGCTTCCCTATCTGACCTTGGTGAGGATCCTTGAATACCCCCTCCCTCTCAAAGCTCTGGTTAAAGATAATTGTATGTGGCTTTGAGATCAAGAGGCAAGGTACACAGGTGAGTGCAAGCTATCGCAAGAACGTTTTAAAAAGTGGATGATGGTTACAAAATATCTTGGAGAGAAGCTATGAAAGCGTGGTACAGAAAGCAACATGGCCAAGGAAGAAGGTTGTTTGTTTTCTTTTTAACCTCTAGTTTCTTTGTCTTTTCCTTTTTTAAGCAACATATCTTAATCTTGTTCTATGGATCTAACATGAGAGTTGTGTGCGCAGAAAGCCTCACTTTGTTTCTAGTTTTCTTTCATGCACTCCATAATATAAATAACCAAAGAGGATATTGCTTAACCCATAAACCAAAGTGACATCATAATTTATTAATACAGAAGACACAGTTCATTGCTGTTAAATGCCATAAAGAGCTGGAAATAGAGTAGTTTCTCAGAAGGCATTGCCAATATGTCAAAGGAAAGATTTCCTTGATGCTGTCTCAGCATGCGTAAGATCCTCTCCAAGTACTTCAACATTTTGGTTATTCCCCCCTGAACCACTCTGCAGCATTCAAAGGCAGCTTTGCTTGTGACTTCCCCAACATCTGACATCTTCTTCCCGCCTTCCCTACTTCTCCCAATGCTTTGCTCCTGTTACTTGCTCAAATTGACTCCTCTATGGGAAGGGTAATAAAAACCCACATAGACAAATGATAGGGACAGAGCTGGCTGGCCTATTTGTACTTCTCCTGTTGATGGTGAGGCAGTACAAGCCCATGTGTCCTCACAGTGTTCTGTGACAGTGGTGAGGACAGAGCTGTACACACGGAGGAAGGGTTTCAATGCTCCACTGGTCCTGATGCAGCTCCTGGCTCGTAGGAGGGCAATACATCAGGCTCTACGCACCCGGGCCATGTGCCAGCAAAGCATTTAAGTACCTGCTTACCCCTAAGCTTTTGAGTAATTCCTCTGGTGTGAGCTAAGCACAGGCATCGTGGCAGCCTCCCGCTTCCTATGGACGTCCCTTGCAAGGACGCATGCATGGCCACTGGTATTGCCTTCACAGGACTGCTCACCACCCACCTCCTCTTGCTCCCTCCTATTCTATGTCTAACTCTTCAGACCTCAGTCCTTTGCTCTGGGACCCCCACCAGCATCCAAGAAGCTGTGCCAGGGCTCCCAGCTCTGGGTTCACCTCCAGAACAATTTTAGTGTGGTGTGCTATCCCTAAGCACCAGCATGAGCCAACATACGGACAAATTGCAATGATAACATGTCCACAGTAGGACATCCCTCTGTCTTTTATGTGAAATAAACAACCTTCCTGGTATGGACAACTCGCAGCCCTGGAAACTTGCTCAGCAGATGTTCAGCTCTGTGTTCCACCTGTACTTGTACAGAAGCACCAGTCCTCATTGCTGGTCCCTGTCTGCCTCGTCATAAAACATGCCTAGCTGTGCTTTTGCAACTTTGGGGAAGAGATAGGATTCCTTTTGGCTGCCCAGGATATTAATTTGAATTTTTATTTGTGTTAATTTCATACTTTCCATACACATAGTCAACTGCCTCCCACTGAAACGCACCTATTTATCTGATTCAGCCGGTGTATGAAATGTGCCCATTGTGTGCTTGGTGCTGCTTGGGTTCACCGAGTTACACTCTGCGTGCCAGTAATCCCCAGGGGAGCCACGGCGTGATGAGCTCCTACCTGCCTGCTCAGGCTCTTGATCACTCCCGCCTCTCTGGTGAGACAGATTTCCCTCCTGTTTATCAGCTGGCAATGCAGACTGCGTGCACGCTCTTTGCCTGTCCAGCTCCTCCACAAACGTGCACACTCACGTGTGCTCACACCTATGTGTGTGAGCCGTGGTGAGACACATACTCAGCTGTGTGTACACAGCCAGTCCCTGTGTGTACGCAGCAGAGCCGGTGCCTGCACGTTGTCAGTTCACTACCCCCCTCGAATCCCCCTCTTCTCTGGGCTATATGTGGCATTTCGAAGCTCTGACAATCTGCTCCAAATGTTTTCCATATTTGTTCAGCCTCCTTGATTCAAATACCAGGAACAACTCAGCCAGCACAAAGCAAAGCTTTGGGGGGCAAAAACCCTCACACCCCCATCAGCGTGCACACACACACACGCACGTGAAAACCTAAAGTTCATCGGCATGGGAAAGAAGGAGAAGAAACCCCAGCACAGCACGTCCCTGAAGGCACCTGAAGGGGAGAAAGGCACTGACTCGAGCAAGACGCAGGAGTCTGAGATGAAGAAGAAGAAGAAGCAGAAGAAAACCAAGGGGGATCCCAAAGCTGGCCAGGAGGAGGAATCCCATACTTGTTGTGGCTGCCGTTTCCCACTGCTGTTTGCTTTGTTGCAGCTGGCATTAGGCGTCTCTGTAACAGTGCTGGGCTTCCTTATGGCAGGCATCAGTTCTTCTCTGCTAGTCAGAGACACTCCATATTGGGCTGGGATAATTGTAAGCATAAAGTCTGTTTCTCCATAAAGTGCCTTTGCCAGCATTAATGCAAGTTGCATGACGCTCCACTTTAGACTAACCAACTGCATGCACAACACCATTGAGTTATGCTAACTAAATATTCCTGGGATTAAATGTCTGAGTATACTTTCCCGAGGAAACTGCTCCTACAGAATAACACAATCTTTCTTATTCTTCCCTGCAATACCCAGCAGACCTGAAGTAAAATGCAGGGCTGCTGTTCACTAGATGTATTTATTAACTTCTGCTTTGCAGTGAACTCCTGTGTGGTGATGCTGAAAAAAAACCGTTGATTACTTACATAGCCTTCCCCGTTTCCCCACCAAATCGTAACAATCAGGTTTTAGAAGTGAGAGCCTAACTCTAGAATTTGCAATTTTTAGCTGGGTGTGTTGGTAGTTAATAAGAGGAGAGACATGGCTGTTTTTCCATCCTCCTGGCTGTGCTGTGTCATAGAACCGCTGTGATTTAACCCCCTTCCTGCCTGCCGCTCCCACAGCCGAGGGACAGACCGCACGTGGCCATGGGGAGGGGGCTGGCTCAGTGGTGGGTAGCGTGGTGGGGAAAGAAAGCACGTCCCAGGGCCCGCCAGCCAAGTCACATGCAGTTCTGAGTGACACGCCAGCCTCGCCGCATGGGCTGCTGGTGACAGGGTAAAGGGCAGGGTCCTGCTGGGTGTAAATAGGAGGGGGGAAGTCTTGGCTGGTCCCAGCACCTTCTGAGGTGGGGAGGAGGTGAGGGGTCTCGGTGCTGTGCACAGTGTCGATCCGCGTGGTCGTGTGCTCAGGGATGTGCCTGTGGAAGGACAGGGCCGGTGTTTCACTAGTGACAGGACAAGTGGTAACAGGCTCACACTTAAACAGGGGAAGTTTAGACTGGATATAAGGAAGAAATTCTTTACTGTTAGGGTGGTGAGGCACTGGAATGGGCTGCCCAGGGAAGTTGTGAATGCT
>JBCJKH010045883.1:14586-25494 GCA_039877255.1 Loriculus beryllinus | reverse complement strand
GACCTTAAGATAATCTAGTTTCAACCTCCCTGCCGTGGGCAGGGAACCTCACGCTAGACCATGCTGCCCAATACTGTGTCCAAATATTGATACCTGACACAAAGCTCAAAACTGGTGGCATTTACACATTGAAGAGTTTCCAAAACCACAGTTTACCCATATGCATCTTCAGGTGCCCAGATACTTATAAAACGTGCAGTAAAAATCTGTCTCTGGGTGTGCAGATGTGGTTTGTCCCTGTCTGTTGGAGAGGAAAGGACTTCATCTGCATGTAGAACTCCTACAATTGTAATAGGGATTTCTTCAACTTTCCCAAGTACAAAATTAAACCTCTCCTTAGAGCAGCTCCTCTGATCAGGTTCTTCTCACCTGGCTTGCCCTGTAACTCTCCAGGTTTTTTCTACTCCCTGCTCAAACTAATGAAAGAGTTGCATTTTTATCAGCTGCTCTCTCCACCCCTGAGCTGCATTGCACTGGAGGGAGAAGCAATTTCTATATATGGTGACACTTAGTCTTGCTACAACGTGTGATGCGGGGGCACCACCTGAATGCAAGCTCGGGACAGCAGCACAAGCTGTCTTTGAACACACCTCTATATTGCAGTAACATTCTGAACAACATCTAAGTGCAGATATTGCTTTCAAGCTAAGTTTTCCTCTCTTGAAGTTTCCTACTCTTTAATAAAGGAGCAGCGTCTCAGTTCTCATCTCTTTTTCACTGGTGGTGGCTCTGCAGGCAGAGCGATGGAGAGCGCACAATGTTCTGAGCAGCAGCTCCAAAGAGATGTGAATTTTATTCTAAAATCTGGGTCCACATTAATGCATAAAGATCAGCTCCAGTTCCAAAATAGCTTCATGAAAGTCATCAAGCTCTGGCTGTGAAGTCAGCCACCCAGCATGGACCGAGCTAGAGGGTTATGTGCAGCATTTGATCACTTGGCCTTTTTCTTATGTAGTCATAGAGATAAAATACCATCACACCTCTCTAAGCTTATCAAAGGGCAAACTGCTAGGTAGGCAGGGCAGGATTTGCTTGGGTTTGCAGAAACTTTTGCAAACAAGGGGATTAAAACCTCGTTCACATCTCAAGTGTGTGGCCCAGGCTTCATCCATTCAAAGCTGTTAAACTTGCAGCTTAAACAAAGTGGTTTCTGTGCAGAAGTGACTTTTTCAAAGCAGACTGGGACACCCCCCAAGGAGCAGCCCTCTGATATGATTTCCTAAATGAGTATTTTGAGGTTATGTTTAGGCAGTATCGTGTTCAGATTTAAAGGCCAGATTCTGAGTTTCAGTGAACTGCCAAGGTTTGGTTCTCTGTGGAGGGGGAATTGCTCGGTGGAGGATGTTTTCCCATATGTGGATGAGGATGAAGGATGTCCTGAGGGGCAGAGAAATAGCTTGAGAGTCCTCAGGGCTCAAGTCCCTGCTCTGTCATAGCCTCCCCAGTGGCCTCATTTCCCCTATGGATATCCAGATTGCAGCTCTCCCTTGGGATATTGGAAAACACCTTCCTTGAAAGGCTTTGTTAGAGAAAATTTTAGGGCTTTTTGCTGTTTTGCGTCCTCCTGTCTAATGAGAATGACAACCACTGTCTTCCTTCCCTGGACACAAGCCATTCTCCCAAGCAGTTCACAAACCTCCTCCTTTCACTCTTTATTATGGCTTTATGCAGCACTGTGTGTGGAATTTTGCATCTCCCTAAGCATCTTCTGATTTATTCGGGAGAGGACAAGGGTGCAGTGGGGAGGGCGGGATGGAGGGAGGACCACAAGCTGCAAATCTCAGTCTGGCCTCTTGCTGACGGCATCCCCTGACTTCCACATCACAGCAATCTTGACATAACCTTGGAGGAGAGTCAAGAAATCCCAAGGCAGCTCACAAACACCGGGAGAGAAGGAAGGAGTGAGGGGAGGATGGGAGATGCAGCCTCGCAGCTCCATGCTCTGCCTCTCTGTGTTGGAGATGTTCATCCTGGGTCTGAGAAATGAAGCAGTGCTGGGAAGGCAGGGAAGCAGCAGTTGTGACTCCTTTAGAGGTTATTTCCTATGATTCAGGGTAGTTGGTTGTCATTTATTGTAACCTAAAGCATGAAATTAATTTTGGCACATAGGCCCGCGACTAGAGCAGGGTGGGAGGCAGGATTTCCAAGGAGGTCCTGCAGGACCAAGAGCAAAGCAATCTCCAAATGACTGCCAAAGTCTGAATCGTGCTATTTAGTTCCAGGTAACTTCATTTCCTTCAGCAGGCTGGCTACTGGGCTAACTTCTAAATAACACCTGAGATGTTTAAGGATATAAACTGTAAGTGCTGGATCTTGCATCTGATAACAGGAAAGCTGCCATCCAACTCTGGAAACCCAAAGGATATCCCCAGATGTCAGCTGGACCCCACAGTGCTGCGTTTGCCAGCAGCCACAGGGTATCCCAAATTAATACAGTGGCACAAGCACAGGAGCTATGTGGACATGTTGCATTGTCACTTTGGGCTAGTTTGCAGAAGCATCTTTCAGACGCATCTGAAGTCTCAGCGCTCTACATGATTTTAAGCAGTGATTTTTCTGTCAAAAAGAAACTTTGCTCTCAAATTAATTAGCACATCATCAGTTGGAAATAAGCCTCATCTTGAATAAAAGAATGGCTTTATGAGGGTTATTTTTAAAGTAGCACAACAATGTATGCTAGAGGAAAAAAATGCTCAAATTATTTACATGATTTGCACTATTCTCCTGAAGAGCATCTTCAAAAACATGGTTTTAAAAATTACATTATTAATGGAGGGGTTTTAAGGGTATTTTTTGAAGGTTTTGGAGAGCTGGTTTAATACTGAAAATGACCTCAAACATCTCACAGAGTATTTGTCATTTTAGTGGGTTTCAGTTCATGTGTAGAGTTTGGACCTGTGTAACTGCTTTCCCAGGGTGGGCGAGCATCTCCTCATGAGAGCAGATCCAGGGCACTCAGACTTCAATAATGTGGGGAATCAACCATCTGGCCCCAAACAAATGGACTTATCCCTTATCTCCCGGCCCTCCGTGAGTGCTGTTTTGCTCCTGTGAGTAGCCCAAACGCATCTACTTGTGCACACAGGGAGATGCTCTGCTTATAAGGAGATCACATTGCACTTGGAGATGGAAACTGTGTGAGGGACAGCGCTAAACCAGGCAGCATTTCACACTGTGGCTTATACCCACCAGCAGGGTCTGGAGCCTTCAGCATAAGGTTTGCTGATGAAAACGAATCATTTCAAAGCTCAAAGCGTGTCTCCTGGTTTATAAACCAAAACTCCCCTGTGTATGCCTGGGATGGATGCAGGGCTTTGGGGGGCACCTCCATCTGCACCCCTCTACAGCAAGGGACAGGCAAGATGGGGGTAAGCTCAGGGCTGAGCTCTGCGCCGAAGCCTGACCCTTTGTTTCGGCGGTGTCTCTGTTGGTGACAGATGGTGATGCTGTCCTGGTGAATTTGTTACCTTCTCGATGACATGCAATATGTCTGCATCCTGACAGTGAGAGGAGAGACTCCAGCTGTCCCTCCAGTAATTGACAGCAAGGAGCTGTTTTCACTTTTGACAGAGCTAAGAAGCATTAGCATCATATTGGCTACTAGGAGGGGTTTTATTATTATGTTTATCATCTAAAGAAAGTCATTGTGATGTGGGACTGGGTGGGTTTTATTTTACTACTTCGCTTCTGCAGCCGCCTGGCCCTCGCATTGCAAACTGTCGCATGCTCCAGCGGAAAAGAAAGGGAAGGAAATGCGGGCTCCAGCCACCTCACCCCAAAACGAGCCCTGCTCCTCTCCATTGAAATGACAAAATCCCACTCCCTTTCTTCAGAAGCAGTGGGGGAGCAGGATTATTAGGATAATGAAAGTGCAGATATTAGGTTGCTAAGGTTAGTCAGGGAAAGGTCCTGTCCTGTTTCTTGCATGCCTCATGCCTGCTGAAGTCACTGCTCGCTGTTGTAGTGTGGGTCAGATTCTCTGCTCTTTGGAAAAGGGAAAGGCAATAATCTTGCTTTTCCATGGGATTTAGGCTCTGCTGGCTGGCATTCTGGATGATTTATGTCTGGTTTGCTTTTCTTTCACTCTCCCTAGCTCGCACACGTACTCCTCACTAGCAATAAAGGGCATCTCTTCCATACCCTCATGGACTCTGCAGCAGTCTTCAGTCTATAATAAGTCCTTAATAAGATTGGGGGAGTAAAATCAACTCCGAGCACATAAGTCACAAAGACATCCATACAACAAAGATTCCTCCCTAAATTAGATTTGAGCTGACCTAAAACAAAGGTTGGGTGTCATTGCAGATCTAGTACTAGCAAAGCTACTGAGACAAGCGGTGACTCCAGAAAGAGCTGAATATTTCCTGTTGGTCCTACCAGTTGTAGTTTGCTGTGTGAAAACCACACGCTGTAACACTGCTGAAGTGATGGCAGAGGAAATGAGTCATTGCCGTGAAATTTATTCAGGGTATTCATACAGTTATATCTATTGTGCCCTTGGTGTCTTCCAGACAGAGATATAATGGTCTCCAGTGCTTTTGGGACACTCTTGTGAGTGCATCTAGCACCTACAGCCATGGGACACTGTTCCTGTACCAGACGGTGCCAATGTCAGAGACTTGTGTCCACAAGCAGGTGCTCTATGAAAACAAACCCACAAAGTAAAAACGATGCAAGAAGTATTTGTCAACTGATTTATTATTAACGTGGGCATTGTAACAGCAGCTGCTACAATACTTTGCCAGTTTCTTCAAATGAGGATTGATTTTTAAGTTTCATTGAATACCTTTGTTGAAAGGTCCTGCTCCCAGCTAGCTTTAAATATGCAAAGGTAGCACTGTGCTGCGAGGCTGTTTGTGCTGACTAAATTCTGAACTTATTGATCTGAAAGCATGGCACTGACCTCAGAAATTAGCTGGCTTGGGAGCCAGCATCAAGCTCCTAAACTCGTATCAATGTTGACATGAGTGCGTGACGAAAACCCAAGCCAAGTTAGTGCTATGCAGAAAGCCCGATTGCTGATCCTGATCTGAGGCCAAAAGCTTGCCTCATACCTTGGATCAGAGTTTGAAGGGGAGTAGGTTTTACCACCCAGCTTCTTCATTCAGTAATTCCTGAGATCCAAAGCTTGATGCAAAAGAAATGCACTTATTCGTATCTACATATGCATGGATGCATGAGCGCTGCTTTGCATTTGGGTTTAGGGGCCAGGACCAGGATCCACTCAGGGATGCAGAGTCCCTGGGAATCCTGCTGCCTTAAGAGGAAAGTAGTTGGATGCTATGGAAGCCCCATGCTATCTGTTACGTGCCTTTGTGAGCTGGTATGAAATTATTGCTGCTCCTTTCAAGACCATGATATGTGCTGCACCTTCCTGATCCCAGTTGTGAAAGATAGTAAGGGTGAGGGCACAGGACTGAGAGCAAGGGGGGAATCTGCTGCATACCCAGTATTTGTCAGAAACAGGAGTAATTGTGGCTCTTTGTTGTGATTTATTGAGGTACCAAAGGTTAATAATAATGCCATTCAGTCAGTTTATTCTATTCATTTTCATGTCATTGCAAGGTATCAGGCATGGTGCATGTTGCAGCTGGGGTAAGGGCTGTGTCTCTTTCAGAAAGATACTTCTTTCTTCCTCCTGACCACCAAAGCCCCTTGCTGGGGTCGGGGGACTTGGAGCCAAGCTGGAATACGTTCACACAGGGTGGTCATTGTGGCGTTGAAGGAATGTCTCACTCTCTGCATCTCAGAGGCTTGAGTTTTAAGGCAAATGATGGAAGGAGCTAACATGAGTATAAGTTCATATGGGACCAACATATCAGAGCAGTTTTTTGCTGGAAGCATGTAGGAGTAAGGCTAAGGGTGGGCAATAAGAGGGTGGGAAACAGCTTGCAACAGCAGATATCCCCATGGGATGCCCGAGGGATGGACTGAACTTCTGTGGGAAGAGGTGGATAATGCAAAGGAGCCGTCTGTCATGCAAATGTGGTGGTAAGAGAAGTATTCCTGGGTGAGCTCCCCTGTTGGTTTTGGGGGAGTGGGGAAGGCTTTAAAGTGGGATGCTGCTGCTCCAGCCCCTGGGGCTTTGCTGCAGAAGCCTCTTGCAAGGGGAGCAGGAGGGATTGGAAAGGGAGCAGGGTGGGCTGGGAGATTTCTGTGTTGATTTGATTAGGATTTGGCAAAAACAAAAACCCAGAACTGAGAAGTCTGAAAGTGAAGGAGTCTGGCACTTCAAACTAGGGAGATTCTTTGTCCATTGATGGGGCTGCCTCCACCTACATGAGTTTGTATTTATGGTGTAGGGATTCCAAACCCATTCCAAGCTGAACCTTCATTTATCAGCAGCTTTCAGTGAAACCTTCTTGTTCCTATCACAATCTTTTATTGCAAAGAGCTATTTTAGGTTGTTATAGTATCTTCTCTGGGTTTGAAGAAAGAAGTCATCAAGGCTTGGAAACTTAATGGCAGCGTGATTTCCTGCTTTTCAGTGCTTCCTCCAGCACTGAGTACCAGCATCCACATGTGGCTCAGCTGCACACACAACCATGCAGCTTCCCTCAGCTTATCCCAGATCCATCGTTCAGTTAACCTGCACCCACATGCTTGCAGTCTTTATATCTCCCCCATTCAAAGCCCCCAGATGAAAGGGTGCATAGGGCTGCTCTTTGTATGAGAGAGGGTTAAAGAAAACCCAGCATCTTGCTACAGATCATCCCTCCCTTCCACCCACTTCGACGCTGGCAGTCTCACTCTGTTCTTTCATCCAAGTGGGCATCAGCACCAGCCCCATATTCATAAGTGTCAAGAGGTGTTGATGCACACTGCATACGGCAGTCGGCTGCTTTTGCCCACCCTGGAGACTAAATGCCTCGCACCTCCACTCAGCTGCTGGGACTTGGCTGGCTTTCAGGTTTTAATTTTTAGAAGGACTTTGAATCTTTTCCAGCTCCATCTCTGCAGTTTTTCACTTGCTCTGTGAGGTACCTGGGCTGCTTTGTTCTCAGAAATGTACTGGGAAATCAGCAGTCGCGAGCCGCGGCTAACGCTGCTTTTCTATGTTGTTTTGACCAACATCAGCTCCTGTTACAAGACATGAGATGGACAGCAGTGCCTCAAAGTACTACAGAGGTGTCCGTCTGATTCCTCATGCTACAGTTTAAAAGAGATGATGTGGATGGGGTTAGCCAGAAAATAGCAAAGCTAAAGGCAAGCGTTCACCTGCTGTGGTCAAAGCCCTAATGCTGATGGTGGAGCATCCAGCTTCCACATCAACTCAGACCTCTGCTGTTCAAGAGAGGTGGTCTCACTCAGAAATCTGCCTGCTGCAGGTTTCCAAAAGGTTCCTATGGCAATATTTGGTTCCTATGACAATTTTGGCATGGGTGAAAGTTTCTTCAGATATTTTTCCTGAATACTTTGAAAGTTCCTGAATGTTTTCTTGATGTTTTCTAACCCTAACATCAGGGTGCGTGTTTGCTGATCTCTGACAGTCATGACAGCAACCCATAGAAGAATATTGGAGTCAGTTAGTGCTGCTGTTTTGGGACTGAGAACAGAGCAGTAAGAGCCGTATGCAGACCCAAAACTCAGCCAGGAGCAGTTTGGCAGTGAAGAGATCAGCCAGTGAAGAGATCTGTGTTTTTACAGGTATCTAAGGTAGTTTATTTAAATGCTGATCACAGCATTTAAATGAATTCATGCTGTTGCAGGATCCCAGCCATCAGGTCTACAGTGACCTTCTATAATGGCACTAAACCAACCTTGACACACTGGGTGGAATCCAGCTCCCTGAATGTCAGTGTCTCTTGACATTGGCAGTGCCCTGATGTGTCATCAACTGCAGTACTGATGGGTGGAGGTTATTCAAGGCTCTTGTGTTGTATCTGCCAGTCCCTTGAGGATGACTTGGTTATGCTACAGAGTCCAAAATAGCCCTAAATGCTCATGTGGGGAAGGCTGAATGTGACTGAAGGAGCACAGGGAACCATGGGGCAGCAAGGACAGAGACTGAAGAGAGGAAGGTCCTTGGGGTTAGAGCATGCTGCTTGCTTTGCTTTGGTGTGGCTGTGTTGGTCTCTTCCACCATCATCCTCACGCTTGAGGCATCACCCTTTCAATCCTGAATGCCTCTCACTGTCACATCAGCCATTTGGACCCCACTGCTGCATCTTCTGTTAATCCTTTGGTGTTTGAAACCCCCTCATTTCCATTTCCAAAGCTGTGAAACTTTTTCCATCAGATACCCTCATTTATCCCCCAAAAAAGGAGAAATTCTTTTTCTTTAACCTCACGGCAACTCCCTATAACACATCTGTGGACATATGTCTGCCTTTCCTTTAGTAAGCAAGTAAATGATTTCTCTCTCCCCCTCCAGGTCACATAGCCTTTGGATTTGCACAAGCCGTTGGGCTGGAGCAGGATGAGTCCCACTGACCCCAGCTCGGCTTATGAATAGCTGGATTCCTCCCATCTCTCTCCCATCTTGTACCATCAAGGTCTTTCTTCTCTGTACCAAGGTTAGGCTCTATATGTCTTAACCATATGCCCCAAGTGAGGAATTCATTAGCATTCATTATGCATTCATAAGAAACAAACGGGCAGAGGAGTGGGATGTATTGCAATTCCTCTCAGCTGCTCCTTCACACCCAGCCTAGAGGGGGGGTCCCACTGAGCTGGGCCCCACAAGGCCCACCACCCTTGCACAACCGACCACCCCTGCATGCCTGACCAGCCTTGCATGCCCAGCCTTGCACATGCTTCTCGCACCATAGGGTGATTTACAAGTCCTCTGCTCACAAGCCCCATCCGCCTGTGTGAGTTCCCTATCGGTTCATTTAACTCTACAACTTAAGCTGATTATGGAGGGAAATGGCTGAAGCCTCAGCCTGGCTTCTTTCTCTTTTTTCTCTCTTTTTTCCATACCCCGTCCCTGGTAACACCTTGCTTTCTTCCCATGCTTCACTTCCCATTTGCTCCCCATGCAGGGAAGGCGGGCAACTATGGGCATAGCTGTCCCCTAGGTCTTGAGACATCCCTGTGCAGAGGGAATGAAAGAAAATATTGCTGGTTTTAAACAGTATCCAGTGGTCTTTGCTATTTCAGAGACACAGGGAGAGAGTCAGCTCAATCCTTAACTGTAATTAGTGTCTGGGTGAGAGTTTGGGTCAAAATAGTGTCAAACACATAGTAATGGAGTGATGTCCTTGGGCATGGTGCAGTGCAGGACAGCCCGTCACCCAGCTTTCATCTCTCACTGATGCAAAGATGCCCTTGCTTCAAAAGCACCAGTACTGTAGCAACAGCAGTTGTGGGTTGTTTTTTATTTCATCCCTTCTTTTCACTTAGGAATGACAAAAGGATTTCAGGCTACCTGTGAGAGCGTGTCATGAAGACACAGGTAATAGGCAGGAGAATGGTGAAATGAGCTCTGATTTGCGTCTAGAGGAGCTCCAGGATTGGGTCCAGCATCTCTCAGCAGGTCTGACTTAAATGTGATGTGGAGCATCCACCCGAAATGGGAGGAACTGTCTGAAGGGCTTTAAAAGACTGCAAGGAATCACAGTGTACTGTGCCTCTGTTCGGGATTTGGGCTCCCAGCTCTCTTGAGAGGAGGTTTTTGAGCATGCCTAGGTTTTGGTGTGTCAGTAGAGAGTCATGTGAACCCGTTTCGGTCTCCTTTGTCAAAGCCCAGCCCCTGGAGCAGCAGAATTCTGCTAATGCTGCCACCTGTCACAATGGTTTCAGCAAATCTAGAAATCCAAGCCAGAGAAAAAAATCTAAGTCTTATCTGATGTGTTCAGAGAGAAACTCTGGCTGGTTTTGCCACCCGAGCATCACCTGGGACCCCTCCATGGTGAAAGACAGCTCCTGGCTAGAGCCGGCGCTGCTCTTTGCTGCTCTGCTGTGGAGCCCGACTTGCCTCCTGGTGGAAGGTCTCATTACAGCAAGGACGGTTTCCAGCTCCAGGAGTTGTCACTGGAAGCAGGGCATGAGCTGCAAACACCTTCAGATGAGCCTGAGGGAGAGGTGGGTGACTGGCATGGTGCTAAAGCAGAGCCAAGAAGTCCTCGTGTGCCCATCCCAAACACACCACCGCAGCAGCACTTGATGCAGGAAGATGCCCATGTCACATACACCGGCACAAGCGATCTCTTATCCCAGCAGAACCCAAAAGCAAAGCAAAACAAGAGCATAATTGAAGAACCCATAGCCCTAGGAAGAAGTGCACATCTGCTACACCAGCGATGCTGCTGCTTTCCCCACGAGCTCTCCTCTAGAGAATAGAATGTTATAGAATATCTCTTGCAACAGAAACAAAACTACTTACGTGTTTTTATCCTGCTGAGCGAGGGTAGTGCCAAGCACACAGGTTCTGAGGAAGACTGCAGCAATGCAGCTCAGTGCTCAGCTGAACTTACAGATACCTCATGCAGAGGTTCTCATGATAGTCAACCTGGTGAGAGGATATTGAAGTACATTTTATTCTGTGGTCAGAGCAGAGGTTTTCCTTCCTGAACCACAGTGACACAGGCACAGCCACACACCCACCCTCCTGGCTTCCTTATTGGTGATTCTCTTCTCTTTGCCAAATCACTCTTTCCTTATCCAGCACCTTTCAAAGGCCTTAGACGTCACCACCATGTACACCACTGTACTTCAAAGGTGGTCCATAGGTGTAAGCCAGAAACATGTTAGATAGTGAGCAGTGCTTATACTTTAAAGATGCCCATGCACTAGGGGAGCACAGGCTGCTCTCTCCCTGCAGTCAGGTCTTTTCTTGCTTGCCTTATCTCATTGTTTCATGGAATCCCAGCCTGGTTTGGGTTGAAGAGACCTTAAAGCTCATCCAGCTCCAACCCCTGCCACGGGCAGGGACCCCTTCCACTGGAGCAGCTTGCTCCAAGCCCC
>JBCJKH010045883.1:0-13552 GCA_039877255.1 Loriculus beryllinus | reverse complement strand
AGTAGACTGAAAAAATACCCCAATTCTCCTTGAAAAGTCACAGTTTTGGGGTGATTGCTATCAAATGATTACAGCAAATTCCCTTGGCAATACATGGCCATCATCTGGATGCTCTTTTCCCTGGACACTGCAGGAGGAGAAGGGCTGGTGTGTGGCAAGATGTCTGATTGTTCCTGTCTGTTGGTCTTGGGGGAATATATGCTGGTATATATCCTGTGAATCAGCACTGGGACCGAAATACCACAGTGTTTGACTCCAGACTGGGTGAACTTTATGCTAGTTAGCATTCAGACCAAAGGTTCCTGCTCTGCAAAACCCCTGTCAGGTTACAGTACTTTGGAAGAGGAGGAAAAAGCAAAGCAGGTGGGAATACCTCCTTCTGAGCTGGACATTTCCATGGAGCACAGTGGCAGCAAGCCAGTTATCCGTGCCCATGAGACTCTTCTTAGCCTTAACTTTCCTCCATCTCTCTCTTTCTTCCCCCTGCAGCTTTTCTTTCCAAGCGAACTTGCAGAGAAGTCAATGGTCGTGTCCATTGTTTTGCTTGTATTGCATTCCATTCTTCTTGTGTGCCTTTGCAAGCTGGTAATGGGCAAGCAGAGACTGGGGGGGGGGGGAGAAAGGTCTTGGCATTAAGACACGCACAGAAATAAGGGCACATACTATATGGAAATGCTTAAATCCACAGATGTTTAGAGGAGAAGAAAGATTTTCTCTCTGACTTTGCTAGGGATCATCCTTCAGTCTGTATTTGGAGAGCACCTAGCATAGCAAAGGACCAAGGTGGGGGCTCTTGCTTCTTTTTTTAGTCCAATTAGGATTAGCATTAATAATTCCTGATTTGGATTGTAAAATGTCAGTGGGGCTGCCTGTGCAGCACAGGTTACAGAGAGGTGTGAACATAGGAGTTCACATCCAGTGTGGTTAATTTACAAACTGAGGCAGTGGCTGTATGTTCCATGTTTCCCACTGGCTCCAATCTTTTCTGGCTGTATAATATGATGCAATTCCTCTGGTCAAATGAAAAATGTCCTCTCTGGCAGCTGAGGAAGTAAATGCTGCTGGGTAATTGCTTTGATTCTGTATATTAAAATAGAGAAAATAGTCAATGAAGATGTTATTTGTGCGTCTATTTCTCCCTGTACAAACCCATGTCTTGTAAGTGAGGGGAGATGAAATCCTTTGAGAAGAAAGGACACGCATCTCTCATGGGAGCAAACAGCCTTGCAAGGTTTCACTGCAAAGCATGAGGCTTTCTGCATTCATGCATCTCCCTTTAGCTATTTCAGAGCTTCCTGGGTTGAAATCTGCCTTTAAGTCTTTATTTGGAGAAGAGCAGTTTAATTCCATTGTTACTCTTAAACTCATGTTAACAGAGGGTTTTTTCTTTACTTCATTCCTTTTGCTGTTAGCTGCTCTCTTCATGAATATTGAATTTTCATGCATATAAACCAGCCTGTTTCTACCTCATTTCTTCTAAAAACCTTTTGACTTCTTTTTAAACCTCAGACTATTGGACACACACTAAATGACTCTCAGGCAAGCGAGGAGATCACCTGGTGCATCAATGTTTTGCTTCACGTAAATTCTCACTATTGACAGGGAGGGAGAAACCTGTGAAAGGAATAGATCAAACTCACTCATAAAGGACTCTTAAACAAGAAAAAAACCCAGCAGCCAATAATTAGATGGATTTTATTATGACTCTCCAAGCCCACAGCTCATTTCCAAAGCCTCACTTCCAAGTACCTGTTCCTCGGAGTCTTTTATCAATGTACTGCTGATTAGTTCAAATTTAAAGCACCGGTACCATCAGCATTAACATACAAGATAGATATGGCTTAATGTGGCTGTGCCACTGAGCACCATGGCTCCTCTGGAAGCTTATCCATGTTTCCAAACAGATATAGCAATCAGAAAGCAAAAGCCTGTATAAAGAAATCAGGGACTCCACACCCAAGTGCTAAGTGTTTGCATGGCTGCAGGGCTTGCATTGTCTATACGTTAATTGTGGAAGCTCCAAAGCTGGGCAGTAGGAATGGGCTGAAGCATCCCAGGGGTCAGGAAGTGTCAGCCCCATCCCTGGCAGTGTTCAAGGCCAGGTTGGACACAGAGGCTTATAGCAACCTGCTCTAGTGGAATGTGTCCCTGCCCATGGCAGGGGGCTGGAACTGGAGGAACTTCAAGGTCTCTTCCAACCCAAACTGCTATGGGATTCTATGAAGTATGTGATTGCAGCCTGAGGGTCTACATCTTGCTGCATTTCCCACCCCAGCCAGTCTCTCTGACCCAGAGGAGGCTGTGGCCCTCATGGTTTTGGTTTTCCCTGATGTAGGATCCCAAAGCAGAGGCTTTCAATGTGCCTGTTAACACGCTCCACTGAAAACTGTGCTCCTGAGGAAGTAGCCATGCAGGAAGGCAGCTTGCTGCCTTGTGCTTTCATTTGGTGGTGTTTTCTCTTTCCTCCCCTCACGTGTTTTTAGTTCCCAGCAAAGCCCATCTATTGTTTAGGGATATATTCCTTTCCATTTACGCAAGCTTTCAAGGGCAATTAATTCCTTGTAACTGTCCTCCTTTCACTCACTACCCCTTTCCTGCAAAAACATGTGCATTGCTTGAAATCCGCTCTCTTTTTTTTTTCTTTCAAATGAGACATCTTGTTTATTTTTTCCCCTGTCTTTTTTCCCCCGCCTCGTGCGGCTGCTTCTCCTGCTGGTGCTGCATTAGTGGTTGCCAGAGAAATTGGTTTCTTTCACTTTTATTGTAATGTTATTGATCTTTTTCCCCCTTATGGGCTCCCAACCCTTTGCTTCTACCAAATAAGGCACAAGGCGTTAACAACATACCACATACAACTTAGAGTTAAATTAGAATAATGAGGGCACGCTCATGTCAAACACAGTCGGTTAGAACATGAGGAGACCCAAGCCACGAAACAGAAGCCAGTAGGATTATCTGTCTGACCTCTCCCTCTCTTCCCACTCATTGGGGACATCTTTTCTCACACTTCTGAGGGGTTTCTGCTTTCCCCTGTTCCCTGCCTCCGTAACCAACAGTCCTGCCTGCTCCCCATTCCATATGTAAATGGGCTGTGATTTGTTGGGCTCAATCAGTTTCCTCTGTGGAGGCTCTGGGAAGGAAAGCCATGAGCATTGACTGCAAGGAGTTTGCACCATCTCCTCTTTGGACATGGTGCAGGAACTCATATGTGTTTCCTGTATAACTCCCTCCCGTACGGTGCTGACAGTCCTGCAGGAGAACTGTAATTATTGTTTCCAGCGCAGCTCTTCAGAAGAGGTTTCTTTCCTCTTCAGCTCAGGGTACCTTGGAGCCATGCCTCCACTTTCCCTGACCGCTTTGTTTTCCACTCCTTCTTCTGAAGGGCAATCCCCATGCAAGCCAATATCCCCATATGATGATCTAGGAGGGTACGGTCTTCCCCATCACAATTCCTCTGGTTCTGATTCTCTGAGGTGATGTTCTCCCATGGATCCTATTGGTTTCAGAACTTCATGGGCTGAGATCTTCTAAAATCCAGATATTTAGGGACTACTGAGCTTTCAGAGACCCCCAGGGCACGTCAGGGACATTGATCAGCAGGAAGGGGTGAGGGAGGACCATGAGGGGTAGCCATGAGGGGAGATGAGGGGTGGCCATAAAGGGTAGGGGTGGCAGCTGTATACCATGGGGCCACTATGGGGGGGCAGATGAGGGGGGGCTGTGACTGAAGATCATGAGGGGCAGCCATGAGGGGAGATCAATTTACCCTTAGTGACATGGTTTAGTGGTGGGCTTGACAATCCTGGGGTAATGGTTGGGCTTTATGGTCTTAAAAGTCTTTTCCAACCTAGCTGATTCTGTAAGTCACAGGAGCTGTGGCGTGTAGACTAGAAGCAACTTACTACAATGTTTGGCATTAATTTAGATGAGAAACACAAAGCTCAGTCAAGGATTTCCATGGATGGTGTTGCCTTCCTACCAAGCTGCAGATCCCTTCTGCCACTCTCCCCTCTCACCTCCTGTCTCCTGACACATCATCAATGTGTGCACCAGGGTAGGAATTGCATCTGTTAGTGCCACATATTAGAGCAAAACTCTTCTGTCAGTCATTTTTTGGCTTTTTAAGCTAAGAAAAATACTTGTGGAACAGAGCGCAGCTCTGGGGCTGGGTCTCCTCAGCACTGTCATAGTAACAATTATTCATATGTTGGGTTTTTCCAGACATATCTTTTTCACTGACTGCAGCAGGGCTGAGAAACCGAACCTCAATCCAACCTTCGGAATATCAGCATCTTTTCTGCAGATCTTTTGTTTTTCCACATACATAGACCTTCAGGGACAGCAAAACGCATTTGCCAGTGGATAAAGATATACATTAGTCTTCATAAGTATAAGTTCAAGAAGTTGTGTCAGATCCTCCAAGTTTTTTTTTACACCTACGACCATATTTCATCAATAAATTTGCTATCTAGACAGTACACAAAACTAAAATTGGACCAGCAGCTGACAGCCTGGGGACTGAGCTGGGGACTGGCAGAGCTGGCAGTGTGTGCTAATTGAGTTAAAAGACAGACATCCTTTTTCTTTACTGGGAGTGTCTGACACGTTTTCTGGGGTCAGGCAAAACAGGATCCTCCCCCAGCCACTTACCAAAGGGTCTCTTTTTAAGCAGCGAATCAGGCTTGGATGCAGGTATCCAAAAGCTTGCATGGGTCAGGCTGTGTTATTTGCTTTTTCACAGTCAATAGGCAACTGTGGATGACAAAAAAAATATTGGATCTCGCATGCAGTGCAGGGTAGCCTTTTCCTTCAATGTGCCAGCCCTGAGAGAAAAACTTCCACAAGTTGTGCAAATCACTGCTGGTCAAGTGAGAACATCACTGTAGCATGAATGGCACCTTAAATACAACTAATGGAGCTATCATGGGCCTAAAAGTAACACTCAGGTCACCTTAAAGGGTTTTGTTTCTTCACATTCAGCCTCCCTTGCCTGAAAGGGACATTTTTCATTGCTTGTCTCTTAGTCCTCATTTGGACTCATTGTTATTCATCAAGTGCTGGGACTTGCAGGAATGTAAGAGCGTGTTTGGAGAAAGCTTGGATCATGCATCATTTCAGGTGAGAGCAATTCTGAGCTCATTATGACCTTGAATATACTGCATATATAAACACTGTTCAGGAGGGTTTGGGGATCTGCTCTTGGAAGAGGATGGAGTCCGGCCACAGTCTTACATCAAGCAGCAGTGTTTAATCAACCACCAAATTGGTCTAGCAATGGTGGATGTGGCTTGACTCACTCACAGCCCATCTTTAACATGCCAGAAGCCCCTTCATGAAGAGAAGAATCTGATTGTGGAAATGGAAGCGGAAACATCATTATGTTTTCAGAGTAATGAGCTAGGCCCCCACCCTGTAGCTAATTAAAACTGTGGAAGTCTTATTTCAGCAATAATCAACCTAAATCTTAGCTACAAGCATAGCAAATATATTTTTTTCAGTGTGTGTGGTTTTGCTTTTATGTTAGTAAGTGAGCAGGGGAGGGGAGAGTGTGTTTTCCTTCATGGCAGGAGAAGCTGTTTTGAGCTTATTCCTCTACTGTGGAAGTGATGCTGTTCTTTCAGGGGCAGACACAGTCCTTCTGCCCTTATTTAGGCACAGCTACAAAACATGGAGCTATTTCAGTGCATCGGGGTTTCACCCTCATCTAGGATGGGAAGATACTTTAAAACTAATAATCAAGAAGATAGAAAAATAGGTAACTCATCTCCCTTGAGCTTCAAAAATGGGTTGGTTCAAATTGTAGGTACGCTGTTTCTTACTTCATCTGTGCTGCCTGTTCTCCCCAGCTGAGCCACATTAATGCAGAGATTGAGATCTCCTTCCCAGTATTTCTAAATGGATGGAGGAATCCTCCTGAGGCACATGGGAGGTGCAGATGTGTAAGAAAAGCCTCAATTTTAGTATTCTAATAAGACTTAGGCATCCAGATTTCTTAGACAGCTTTGCAATGTCAGGCGTGAAGCACAAAGGGGTCCTCTCCCTAGCTCAAGGGTATGATACACTCTCTGGACCAGGCACAGAAGAACTGCTCCAGTCTTCCCCACTCTCAGCAAATTATGGTTTTCTTCCTCAAAGGCTCTTAATTTCATTGATATCATGAAATATGGAGCTGTGGAAAAGAAATCCCGATCCTTTACCACGCTGCAGTGCTGGCAGATAGTGTGTGTGCAAATAGGGAGGAAATAGAAACCTTTTTCTGACACCTTTTTTTTGGGGGAAAAAGGCACTTTCAAGGCACTAAGCACACAGACGTGTGCACACGCAAACCCTCCAGCCCCTGCTCGTGTATTCACCAGGGGTTCAAATTAAACTCCAAATCGTGCAAGCATGATCTGCACAGATTAGAAGAGGGCTTAGATTGCAATTACGTCGAGGGAAGTCAAGAGCTTATATAACAATTACCATTTTTTCCTATTTGGAAGAACCAATTGGGGAAAAAAAAACACCAGAAACAGATTTAAATACACTATACCTGTGCACATGCACTAATAAATTGTCATTAAACAGCTCCATCCTTATAGTACTAACGGAGATGATATGAACTCTTTGTAATTAGCTACACAATTTATTAAAGCCACACTGTCTTGGCTTGGTGCTGTTCCACAATCAAATGCAGGTCGGGATTTTGCAGCCAACCATTTTTTAATCACTGGAGCTCTTCATTTTTAGTAAATCCAGCCCTCATTTTTGTTATCCCCTTCTGGGCATTACTTGGAAAAAAAAGTTTAATTTGGTTGAGATCCCCTCAAAATCATCTCTGCTTAATGCCTTCCAGCCTCTGCACACCGCCTGCCTGCTCTGTACAGCGCATCCAAGCAAGCAGCCATCAGCAGCTATACCTGAGTCTTGCATCAAGTGTCGGGTCTGTGCTTTGAGACTTCTCATGTGCTTTTGAAAAGTGTGTAGCAGGATGCAGCCCACACACACGCACACACACAAAGAGAGATACAGCAGAAAAATAGTGTTCATTACCGGAGAGAAGTAAGTAAATGATGAGATGATTTGGAGATCCTGAACGCAAAATGCATGATCCGAAGGTTCAGAAATGGACTGCTCCTAGACTATTAGGCGTTGAAGGTCATGCCACGTGTCATTGGAAAGGTAATTTTCTCTAGATTTTGAAATAGGATCTCAGATTTGACCTATGCCCTCCGTGTCAAGAACATCTGGGTGTTCTTAATGCATCTATTCCTGTTATTTTTTTCCTTGTTCCTTTGTTCCTTCTGCTAAAGGACAGACTCTGCTTTTGGAGAAAGACAAAAAGAATTCCCAATTTTCAGTTTTAGCACTGTTATGGACTTGTCTGTGACCACGGACATGTCATTTCACGCATTTTAGTCCCCCCACACCTTGTCAGTAAGATGGATTTGGTATAGAAATG
Source organism: Loriculus beryllinus (assembly GCA_039877255.1). Classification (NCBI taxonomy): domain Eukaryota; kingdom Metazoa; phylum Chordata; class Aves; order Psittaciformes; family Psittacidae; genus Loriculus; species Loriculus beryllinus. The sequence goes on along the minus strand of JBCJKH010045883.1, from coordinate 6,111 downwards.
CCTCGATAGCTCCTGCTTAAGTCTCAGTATTTGATTAATTAATGCTTGTAAGTTGTTTTGTGATCCTCACATAAAACAAGTTATTCACAATGCATTCAGAAGTGCTTCCCTTGGTTTAACAGGTCTGAGAACGAGATTTGTCTCCTATAAATAAAACGACTTTTTTCATAGCAGTAGGAATTGAAGTGTGATCCCACAGAGTGCAAAAGCATGTGAATAAGCTGAGATACTTTTATCTTTTTCTCTTAAAACTTCTTCTCTTGTCAAGCTCAGGAAGAAATACAGATGTTTAGCGCATCTGGAAGGCAGGCCATCATTTTCTGAAGTCAAGCATCCAAATATATAGTTCTCTTTGAAAAACAAGGTGCCTATGTGCATGGAAGTCACAATTTCTGTTTCTGTGCCAAAAATCAGCTCTTGAGCTTACGTGGGTTTCTGATTTATAGTGAAATCTTCAAAAACTAGATGGCAAAGTTGCTCCAGGGCTTGAATTGAAAATCCTTTACTTTCAAAAAGATCCCTATTCATACCATTGTGGTGTGAAGAGGGTGAAACCCAAGAGTAACAGCAGTGTTTCAAGAGGGGAAACTCACTCTGTTGGTGTTGGGCATTCACACCATGATGGCTGAATGAAACCAGGAGAGCTCTGCGCTGCTGGTCAGATCTAAAAGCATCAGTGCTTCATTCTGCTTTAGCAGAATGGTCAGGGTCCTGTCTGAACCAGCGTGAGACTGGAGATGTGCCAAACAGGGCCACTCCTCCTCCAGGGATGCTCTCCTGATGGCCTGGCTGTCTGCAGCAGTGGTTGTCACTGGGCTCCTCTTCTTGGCTGATTCCCCTTCATTTCTTGTTTCTGTTCATCTTCTCCTTATAAATGGAGCCACACTAATGAACTCGATAGCCAGGATGTGTGTCAGAAAACACATAAAAGGATTTAAATCCCTTTTCCTCCTTCAGGAAAGCATTTCCCTGCAGTGGAAAAGGGGTTTGTGCCTCTGTCTGCCCCTGTGGTGCAGGAGAGCAGGGGGGTCAGTTGTGAGACACTCTATCTGCAGGCATGGATTTGGGGTTCATACCAAATTCCTGGCTAAACCTCCTGTCTAAGGTGAACTTAAAAACAAAGTCATCTTGCAAATGGTTCCCCCAGCAGGTTGAGACATGCTGAGGATAATGTTAACTCCCTGCAGCCTCAGAGAGACAGGGAGAAAGCAGCTTATTTCCATATCTTAATTAAAATTTCCATTAATCCCATCTGAGGCCTCATAACTTCAAAACCTTGGACGAAACCCCCCCAACATTTATTTCTGATAAATATTTTAGACTAATTGTTCAGACATAGCAGACATCTTTTGCTGGTGAACAGCAACGAGCTATTGGGCTTGCCTACGATTTAAAGGCAAACAGTGAAGCTTCCTGAACATCTTAAATGCCAAAGATAGGAGACACAGGGAGCAAGTGCACTGGGCTGAGCTGTACATCTCTCATGGGATTGCTGTGATTGCTGTGATTGCAGTTCTGCAGTTTGGGTCTTGCAGGCACTTTCCTGCAGGCTCAGAGCTCTGGTGCTTCCTGGGCATGGAGAACTGCAGGGCAAAGCTCAAGACAGCATCTCATAATGATACCATGTCTTTATTTTCCAGGACAGGAGGGTGTTTGATGAGAATCAGGGCCTTGAAAGCAAACCACACCATTTCCTCAACCAAACTGTGAGCTTAGAGGAACTGCTTTTTGAAGGGAGACACGGGATCTATGATGTGCATCAAGATGGAGATGCTTATGTCAGTGGAAGTGTTGATCATTCAGGACGAGACTTGGCACTACCTTCCTCTTCTGTTCCATCCCAGTGGTCAAGGACTCCTGGTTTTCCTGATATGCAAAGTCTGCATGCATGGAAAGCCACTGTTCTCTTGGATATTTACCAGGAACCCATACAAGATCAATGTTTTAACCTCTGTGGAGGGAGACAGGGCTTCTCCCTCTTTAAGTCAAGATCCCATCAATACTTTTACACCCTCTGCCTTACTTCAACCAGTCTTTCCATCTTCCTCAAACCTTCCTAAGGAAACTGGAGGGCACAATTAATGGCAGCTTCAATCACCTGCTTGTCCACTGGAGATGACTGAGAAATAGCAGCAAGATGTAGAATAGGTAAAAGAAAAGATAGAGCAAATAATTTTCTTTCACTATTTAAAATCCAGCTTCTTCCCTATTCCCAGCCTGACTGGTTTTGAAGTCAGAGCTGGAGAGGCTGCAGTAGGTGTCTTATCAGCATTGTTCTCAAACTAAACTCGAAAACACAGCATTGCACCAGCTAATAAGAAGGAGAAAAATAACTGCTACAGCTGAACCCAGAGCAGCATCCAAACCACCCCAGTAATGCAAAGAGATTTTTAGCATCGCAGTGTTGGCTTTGATGAGGCAGAGAGAAGCAGATGAGGGGAGCAGAGGGATTGGAGCCCTAGGGGTGACCATCAAGAGTCTTGACCCTCTCTTCTGCATGGTGCTAAGATCACCAAAGTCCATCTCTTACATCCCTACTTCCCCCATTCCCGCTCGAATTCCTCACTGCCCAAAAGTGGGACACTAGTTTGGGATAAGAAAATATTAATTTAGGCTTTTTAGCATGCAGATAGGTTTGGCGAATGCACAGAAGTGGGAATCAGTTATGTTGGGTTTGAGCTCTTTCCCACATACAACTCAGCCTTGTAGACAGATTAACAAACGAATTTAATAATCTTCCACTTAATTTTAAATGCTATTAATTTAATCCATAAAATGAAGCATTTATTACAGTTTGAATGCATGTAATAGTAAGCAAAATGTGTTCAGGTTTCTGTTGAGCGCCAGGGTGTATTTGGAGAGAGCTCTCCATCCCACAGTGCTGTGTTGTGTAGAATTTAATGTGTTTAATGGCTTTTCAGACACATAGGTGAGAAACCAGGTAACTAAGCTGCAGTGAGAGGGATGGGGTGGAAGACAGAGCAGGACAGTAGGGTCTTCTGCTGGGGTTAGGGTGAGAATTTGTGTGTCACCTCCTGTATGGCACGGCTGTCAGTGTATGGAAATGTGAAAGGAAAGAGCTCCTCTCCGGCTTTGCACTTCTCATGTAAGTGGCAGTCAAGGAGAAGAGAAGCCATAATTAAACTGTGATGCTGATCCCCAGTGTCCCGGAGGTAACATCCTCGAAATGAACTGAACATCGAGAACGGCAAACTGCAAGGGACGCAGTGACAGATTCTCTGTGGTTGTAGATCACCTCTGAGTGACAGCAAATTGGACACAGATCACGAGGAAGGCAGGAGAGAGCGTTAGGGAGGAAAGGGAGAAAACAACCATTCCTAAAACGAGCCTAAAATCTGCCTGGTTGCTAGGGAAGTGGGACTCCTGGTAAGTAATTTCAATTTGTACCTATATTTATAACAGTATGAAGATACGTTTTATAATCTGTGTAATAAAGAACCTCATCAGCAACTTCTCAAAGAAACTTGTTATTATGGAGAATGACACTCTAATTGCCTCCAGACATTTAGCTTGTCTAGTGAGTGAAGTAACCTGATAAGCTATTGAGCTATTAAGTGATGTAGAATCAATTAATGTAGTTAGATAAGAAAGTAATACCTTACCCAGGTAAACTAAGTAGTATGTGTCAAACTAGTCACTATTAATTCAGGTCCAGAAAAGCATAGTAGATCTGTTTAAATCCCAGTAACCTTCACAAAATTGAGGAGGTTGTATTTTGACCAAAGAAAACCAGTTTTCCAAATATCATTTATTCATTACTGAGCTCACTTTTCCAAGAATATTTTTCATATGGTGGTGGGACACATGCACAGGGTGCCCAGAGAAGATGTGGGTGCCCTATCCCTGGCAGTGTTCAAGGCCAGGACCAACCTGCTCTAGTGGAAGATGTCCCTACCCATGGCAGGGGTTTGGAACTGAACGAGCTTTAAGGTCCCTTCAACCCAAACCAGTCTGATTCTATGATAAACAACTGAATAGCAGCACTGCAGAGATGGTAAAATTGTAAGCACTGATTTCTTCAGTCTTGGAACAAGAGAGAGACATAGGGAAAACACTTTGAATTTGAATGCACACAGGACTCAGCAAACTGGGTGTGCCTGTGTCACCTCTTGCGCATGCAGGCTTGCACACACAGCAGTGGAGAGCAGTGCACACATAACCATAAGTGTCTCAATATCCTTTTAGCTTAACAGCAGAATAGGTTTGTGTAGGGTGGTGAAGCTAGCATGGCTGATGTACGGACATGGTGACAGATGGGGAAGGGTCACAGTGCCTTGTGTAGATACAAGCAAGAAATGTGTGAGGACCGAGTTCTAGTTCCAGTTAATCTTGTCCCTGTCTGATCTAGCTTCAGGTGTGATTATCTGGAGTGTGTTAGAGCAGAGGAAAGGAGAATGGGTGAGAAATTATCACCCTGTCTTTTCTCACTGCTGCTGCAGGTTTCCTACCCTGATATATTGTCTCTTTAGTTGAGGAGTGCAGAGGGAGGTTAATGAATCTTAAAACATTTGTAAGTAGCACAACGTAGCTCCAAGCAAGCCTGGAGATGAAGAAAAGCACCACGAGGCTCCAGATCTGCATCGTACATTAGTGGTGCCCAACAAGAGCTAATTAGCCCTACCTGGGAGCACACAGCACCACGGGGACACAGCAGCGATACCAGCTCCTGGGCTGGCATCACTGCCACCAGCTCCACTGCCTCTGCATCTCCGTTTTGGGGGTTCCCTTCTATCTCCTATGTTTTCAGAAAGAGATGTTTTCAGCTTTGGAATTACCATCTCATCTAGGTCTTGCTGGAAGGGTTTTTTCTCATTTTGTCTCTATCCTGTCTAGTTATCTGCAGTATTATATATAGATATAGATATAGATATAGATATAGATATAGATATAGATATAGATATAGATATATATTTGGCAACCCTGGAGTGTATAGACCAGGGTTTTAGACAGAACCCAGAGACATTTTGAGACTTTGTCCCAAAATCAAGTAATTAAGTCCTGTCTTGTTTGTACAGTCTCCTTACTCTGCTGATGGACTCAATCTGTATGTCAGAGGGAGAGGGAACACCTCCAGAACCTGATGGGACAGTTGGCGTTAATATAACCTGCCATGGTTAGGTATCAAACTTGTTTAAAGCTTTTAAAAAAATCCTTGGAGCAGCTATTTGCAACTTGGGAAACTCAGAGTCCTTTGGAAATGTGGGACTGAAACTGAGGAGGAAATGGCAAATTTTTGCTGGAAGATTTATTGTGCTTTGCATTGTGGATGATCTTAGAAGAAAATTTTGGGAAAAAAGCCGTAACATCCCTAAAATACCTTTCAGCCCATTATATGAGATGTTAACCCCATGGTAAACTTGTATTTCATCTGTAAAGAACCACAGCAGGTCCCGGAGATGACAGGGCAACCACAAAAGACCACAACTGTGCTAAATTCAGAAACAGAAGAATCTCAATAGCGAATGTTTTAGTGTTTTAGCTCTGGTGTTTAGATGTGGCACAAGATTCAAAGTGTTGTTTCTGATCTCTTTCAAACAAGAACAACTCTGAGGCATCTGAACTGATTTGCTTAATGTGCTGTTCAGCATTCACAGTGTAAATGGAATTGTGGATTGTTAGCCTCTCTGCCTTTGCGTTTGAGTGTTTTCATTCTAATATTACCAGCAGAGCAACCTTCACTAACCACGTCGTTCTCACAAGTAATGTTGATGCTTTGCACTCCAACTCAATTGATGTCATTGTGACTCCTGACAAGAAGGTGACTGTTACAGTGAACGGGTTGAGACCGGATAAGAGGAGAGTGACAAATCAGAAATATCTCATTTTTCATCAATGTTCTTTATTTGATATCTTTTTCCACCAATTTCCAGTTACTCAGTTCCTTCACTTTTGACAGATGTATTTGCCATTGCTTTCCTTTTGTGTTACCCCTCTTTGAAGGTGTACAGGAACTAACCCAGTTACATCCTGAGCTTTGTGCTATCACAGCTGAAGCTGCTAAGGACCTGACTTGGATGTGTCTGTACCTTTGCACACCGTGTAGAAATGTCCATGATGAAGCCTTCTTGTAGATGAACATCAGCCCCATGA
>JBCJKH010045881.1:7281-23833 GCA_039877255.1 Loriculus beryllinus | reverse complement strand
TTCCTTCCTTCCTTCCTTCCTTCCTTCCTTCCTTCCTTCCTTCCTTCCTTCCTTCCTTCCTTCCTTCCTTCTTTCCCTCCTTCCTTCCTTCCTTCCTTTTCTCTTTTTTCTTTCTTTCTCTCTTTTTTTCTTCTTTCTTTCTTTTTTTCTATCTTATTCCTTTCTGCCTTCCTTCTTTCCTGCATGCCTGCCTGCCTTTTTTTTCTACTATTGCCTTTAAGACACTCAAAAGCAACCTTTAAAAAATATATGTATGTACTAGTGACAAAAAAAAAAAAAAAAAAAAATCTGACACGGGGTGTTTAAAATGTTAGAGGAGCCACCCTCTAGTTTATATATTCTTATTGATGTATTACTAGAAAAGAAGTGTGATTTATTTATATGGGATCCTGTACAGCACTTATGCACGGGATGTTTTGATTGCTGCTAACACCTATCGCTTTTTTTTTTAAGTCGGACAAAATATTTATTATGTATTTTTAATATACATTTGAAACTTATCCTCTCGCCTTTGATATCTTCCCTGAATATGCCAGGCGATAGATGGTAGTGCAGTAACAGTTCAGCACTTAAATCAGGGTAGAGAAAGGCTTGGATTTTCATGCTGGATTTCCTTTGCTATCAATCTTCAAATCCTTGAATAATTTGGTTACTTTAAAGAGAGAGAGAGAGAAAAAGAGGGAGAGAGGGGAAGACAGAACCTTGACTACAATCATCTGCTCAGGTAATTGGTACCTCCTTTAACAGGAGCTGGAGAACTGACTAAGCTGGAGTTGAGCTGAGCTTTGGGCCGCCCTTCAGCTGGGAAATGAGAACTGCAGTCAAACACTACAGGCACAAACCCCAGCTGATGGGGAGATTCTGTTTTTCCTCTTTCAGCTAACAATCACAGCTTCTCAGAGGTCAGCTCGGGTCAAACCCGAAGGAATTTCCCCTCTTTCTGGGGGTAATTTGAACCCGCTGAAATCCGAGGGACAAGGAGAGAGGCAGGCACAGGCACCGATAGCCCGCTCCGTAGCGTCCCGACGGCAGTGCAGAGGAGGGGACGGGACATTTGAAGTATGTGTGTCCCTGCTTCTTCCCCTCGTTCCTCTCCTGGGGCCCGGGTCTGTTCTCCTGGGCCCACGGTCCGCCCGCCGCAGCGGGGCGAGGCGCGACCTGGCGGAGCGGAGCTGTCCCTTCAGCACCACCGCGCTGCCGCCTCCAGCCTGGCCCTGGCCCAGATGGCCGTTCCGCGGAGCACCCGAACAAAGCCTGGTGTGAGGAGAAGGGACCCCGAAACCTCCCCCTGTTGTCATATCCGAGTGTGAGCCAGCATACGCTCGGTCCCCGCTCGTTGAGGTTTTGTGTGACTGACGTTTCAGTGTAAAGCTTGTCTAAAGAGGTGATTGCTCAAACCAGCTGACAAAATAATATGACACCGCCTAGAATACCTCCTAAACATCTGTTTTTCATAATTGATATAGCGAATAGGCAAAGGCAATAACGGGACAAGAAATGTGCATTCCAAGAGGCTGAGTCGTGAATTGTCTCCTCTCTGACTATATTAGCCGGTTTCTACTGTGAATGAGAATATGTGTGTCAGCTTGCAAGAAGAATGTGCTCCTACGTTAGGTCTTTGGAGGACTTTTGTTTCTCTTCAGGGTAAATGACGATAATAACAAACTCCCCAGAACACTCAAATTTTGCAATGCTGAAGCAATCTGTATCTAACAAGAGTTTCAAATCTTTCCCCTAACTTTGACGTTAGATATTTACATTGACAGATGGTTATTGAAAGAAGTGACACTCAAAAGCGAGTTCCACAGTGGTCTGTAAACCTAAACCTAAACCACATTTTCAAAAAAGCTTCCTCCTTTCCCCACTCGAGGTCAAACTGAGGATTTAACAGACCGGTACCAGAGAACACACTTCTGAAACTCCCAGGTATCAAATCAGCTAAACGGGGAATGATAAACCGAGTTAAGAAAGCTCTGGGTTCATCAGGAGCATACGAGAAGCAGGTAAGTTGTAAAGTGCAAATGAAGTGAGAAATGTGAAGTGCTATAAGGTAGTTTGAACCTACTTCTGTCAAACATCAAATTATCACTGTTTCGGCAGTAAGTAATTATTTTTTTGGTAGTAAACCCAAACTATGCTAAGCAGTGGGGAAGGAGAGAGAGGGGATTATGTTAACAAAACCGGATAGATGGAAGTATTTGTAACCTCTTACCTCTTCTTATCACACCTCCTTGCCCGTTCAGTACAAGTCCACACTGGGCCTCCACTGAGCTCTTAAATAATGAGGGAGAGAAAAGAGAGAAAGGAAAGAAAGAAATCAGAAACCCATCGTGAGATCACAGCTTTTGCTTTGTTCCAGGATTCGCTCAGGAACAATAGTTAAGGTGAGGTGGAAAACCACAGTTACCCTCTTGGACCTCAAGTGCTCCGGCGATATACCACCACCATCCCGCAGCCTGACCCTAAACCCCGAAATGTGGAATAATTAGCACTTTTATTGACATTTAAATACGAGTTTCTCCTGAAATGGAGACTTAAAGCCACAGTTCCGTGGCAGGGAAGAGAGACAAAAAAGTCCTCCTAAGGAAAGTGTGTTTCTGCTCCACAGCTCCACTCACAAAAGTAAAAGTATACTTTTATATAGTATTTTTTGTATGTTTAGCTGTATATTTATATGTATGCATGCAGCTAAATTCATATAAATGTTTCGTGACACGTAGATACCAACTTACAAAGTGTGCACAGAAGTAGACAAAGAACACAAACAACAGAAAACCTATTGGGCTTTGCCGGCTACACAGAGTCATGAGGGTGTTGTAACAATGTGTGTGTCCGCACATAGGTGAGGGTGAATATGCATCTGTGCACACATACACACAGAGACACCCATGTGTGAGCGTGGGGTGAAGAACTAACCAAAAACCTGCCCGAGGCTTCTGGTGCACATCCGAAGAGATCTCACTTCTTTATTCTCCTGTTACAAGTCTGATTATCTGGGGATCTTCGCCTTCCTTAATAAATATTTTTATTGAAATGATAAAAGACTTGAAAGGGTTGGGTTTTCTTTGGGTTTTTCCTTATGTTGAGGTTAAAAAAGCCACAACAAACTAAACCTAAATCTTTGCCAGTGGAAATGTGTTAAAGACGCATTTTCCTCTACAAACAAACGAGGTATTGGACATGAAAGAGGCCTTTAAGGGTGTTAACCTATTCAACAGCCCGTGAAGAGTTAAGTAAATGCGGAGAGAGTCGGTGCATAATAAAAACCCCACTTTACAAAACAATCTTTACAGTCCTGGCTCTCTCCCCCACTTTCACCATATTGGCCCTGGCCTTGTAAGACCTTCCTTTTCAAGGCTCTTTTTTATTTTAAGTGTTCTGCCTTAAAGTGATTATGAAATCAATATGAAAAAAACTTGGCGACTGAGCATAAATTAAAGCGGTGATGGGAAAAGGTGTGACAGTTTTCTTTGTTGCCCATGGAAAATCTTTTTAGGGCACTGAAAGATGCCACTCCAGCTCCAAGACTGTTTGCATCTGTTAGGCTGACTTAAACCGCCCTCGAAACTATTGGACATTCACTTAAAATTCTGTGCAGGGAAAAGTATATTTACATTTGTTGCATTTGAAATGAGGCATATGCTGATGAACGTTTTAAAAAGAAAGACTAAGGGGACTGGGTAGACCACAATTTGGGTTTAAAAGTGTTTGTTGACAGTCCTGTTTCAGTTCGCCACCAAAAAGCTTCCCTCTAAGCACAAGGTGATATTCGCAAGAGTCCAAGCTTGCTCGGAATCATCTAAATCAGAACGACAATATTAATGCTTTCAATTTCTCACTGCTCAGGCTTTTCGATTCCTGAGTACACTCCCTCTTCTGCTTGAAGAAAGAGGGAGGAGGAAAAATAAAGCAAAGATGAGGTACAAAGACACAAGTCTTTCAGTTTCAAATAAAGTGTGATCGAAAAACTAATATTTTACAAATAAAAGCTGCTGATTTCTTTCTTCTTTAAATAAATAAAAAAGGAATATGCCTCTAGCAGCTTAACCAACTTCTTTTTTTTTTTTTTTCTTAAAGGGAAACATGTTGTTTGGTCGGATGACATTGCATAAATGACCAGTTGAATGGCACTAAGTCGAAAATTGGATAAACTATGGTGCTTTTTTGCCCGGGATTTAGGCATTGTCTGCTGTCTTGCAAACGTTCCTAATCCCCTCTTTTGAAAAATACAAGGCTTTGTGCCTGCCAAAGAAAAAAAATTTGTACAGATACAAAAAAATCAGCAGCAGACGTGGTTATAAAAAGGAGTAAATAGGTTTTAGTTGGGCTGAGCAGTGAATGGCAGAATTTTTTTTTTTTTTTTTTTTTTAGGGGTGTAACATAAGGAGATCCTTGTGAAAAATGTAAACAAAAAAAATGGCCAGAAAGGATAAAATGGTATAGTGAATTCTAATGGAGAAAGCTAGGTTTAAACAGTTAGGTTTTTCTCCTCTGATATAGAAAAGATAACATTCTTTGTTGTTGGGTTGTTGGGTTATTTTCCTTCTAAAAGAAAAAAAGAAAGAAAGAGAAAAGAAAACAAGGAAAAACAAGGAGGCATCTATTTTCTCCGATATAAACTGATATTCCTTACTTTTCTTTTTTTTTTTTTTTTTTTTGTTTGTTTGTTTGTTTGGCTGTTTTGGAGTGTGTTTGTGTTTAAGTTAAGAAAATAAACCTTAGTTTTACAAACTTCAGTTTTCTGGTTTTTTTCGAGCCTTGTACCGCTACGTCTATTTGGACAGATCAACATAGGGAGCTTTGTAAAACCGGGAGTGAGATCTGGGGGAAAAGTAAGTACAGTAAATACGGTCCCGCTAGCCTCTCCCTGCTGGCGGGAAGGGAAGCCTTTAGCTCCTCAGCTTGTCGGGAGAAGGAAGGTTTGCTTTTGATTTGCGGGACTTCCCGCAATGGGTGTTAGATACAGGAGGGCGTTGTTTGCAATTTCGGAAACAAATTTCATTTAAACAATCAGCTTAATTTACCGGAGGTGAATTTTTAGTGCAAGGGAAAGGATTTCTGAGCGGATAAAGCCGAAGTTTTGATACATAGATTATATTTTTTTAGTGGGTCCAGATGCTGGTTAGGGGAGAATAGATGACTGATTAGGCGCACAGACAGATGAATTCAGCGTTATCTGCTTGTACTTCTCTCCCTATTAACATCTAGAACGGATATCGCCAGGGATTTTTATCATACTGAATATTTCTGACGAACATTTACTCCCGTTTGTTTCTTCCCTGCCTCATACCTCGGAGTCCAGCAGAAGGTTTGCCTTTGTATGTGCTTCGAAAACCAGATTTATTTCTTTGCCCTGCCTTTTTATTTTTTTTTTTTTTTTTTTTTTCCCCAGCTTTTTCCTATTCCCTCCCTTAACACATTTACCTGCTCTGTCGGGGAGAGCTGTTTAAGCAGGGGAAAGAAATGAAAAGTTTAAGAAAAGCGAGAAGATGAATTGGGTTTGGGTTGAGTTGGGTTTGGTTGGGATTTTGCTTGCTGTGGGATTTCGGTGAAGGCTGGCATACGCACCCCGAGATCTTCGGGTGAGTCCCACGGTCTCAGCCACAACGGAGACACGATACACGAGGGGAAATCAGGCGAGAATTTTTTGGTTTACGGGTTGTTTGGGTTGGGCTTTTGTTTGGATTTTTTGTTTGCTTGGGTTTGAGGTTTTTTTGTGGTTTTTGGGGGGGTCAAGAAAGACAACATGCCTTTTTTTCCCACATATTTTTTTGTTGCTACTATCCTGGAGGAGACGGGCTTCGGGTCGGGTTTTGGCTGAATCTTCCCTTCTTTATGTGAGCTATTCTGAGCAGAGGAAAACGGGGAGGGTGAGGGGGGGATCAGGGCAGGGGGAGGGGAGACGAAGGTGCCTCGAAAGGAGATCGCATGCTATTTACCTGCAAATCGTCTGCTCCCGAGGCTGCAAGCCCGAGGCTTGGTCCTGGCAGGAGTCTTTGATCTGGATGCATCCCATATTGGGATCCATGGCTCATAAGAGACAGGTCGTGGCGGCGGTAAGCATCTAAGCACCCCAGCTCTCTCCTCTGCTCGTCCAAGCAAGAGGACTTGAGTGCCCGCGCATTGTGCAGGTTGATGAAATCAGTGGGTTCCCCATGGTGGATCTGCTGGTAGTATTGCTGGGAGTGATGGAGAGAGTTCAAGGAGTAAGCGTCGGGGTTGACTGCCGGGTGGCTGTGTTGGAACTCGTAGTGGAAGGACTGGTGGTGCAGTGGGGTGTACTGGTGGTTAGTGGAGAAGTACGGGGAGGCGAACTCGGTGCCCGTGGTGGAGTAAGTGAGAGGAGATGAGGAGGAGTAGGCGACGGTCGAGTTGGCCACAGACTCCAGACATCCAAGCTGCATCAAACGGTAACTGTTTGATCCGTCATGACGTATCTGAAAGGAAGAAGTGAAAAGAAGACCCCAAAACTGGAGGTTTGTCATTGAAACCCCCGGGTACGGGTCTTCCAAGCACGCTGTCCTGCATAGCTTCTCCCCCTGCAGAAGCCTCTCAGCCTGCGAGCGGCAACCCCAGCAACAAAAGAGCCTTTCCTACCTTGGGCTAGTGCCATAAAGGTCTGCTCAAAAAATCACAAATAGCCCAGCCTGCCCTTAATACCATCAAGCAAAAGGAATCCAGGCACTGAAATAAAAAAAAAAAAAAAAAAAGAAACCCTCTCTATTTATCTATCTGTCCAGCCATCCGTCTATCCATCCACCTCCTGATCACAGCTGTAATATCTGGGGCTGACACACACAAAAAGTCATCAAACAGAGGAAACTACCGAGAATACACACAAGTCCCGTCCCTATGTTACAGCGTTACACATTGAGAAATCTTTGCCTCCTGCTTGTTCCTTTCTTCCTTCCTTCCCTTCTTTTTTTTTTTTTTTTTTGAACCCCTATTTTTCTTTCTTTTAAAAATAACGAATCAGATCCAAAATTCTCTTCCCCCCCCCTCTTTTTCCTGCGTTTCGAAAGAGAGTCCTGCTTTTTAGTGAGAACTCCCCATTCCTGGCGAGCTGGTGGTGATTTCTCTCCACTTCATTATATTATTAGGGGTATTATTCTGATTTTCGTTCTGGCAACGGTTTTAACGTGGTAATGAGTTGCCCTTTCTGGCGACAGATGTCATAACGAATTTTCTCTCTATACTTCTTTAAGTTATCTCTGAAGCCGGATTATAATTAAATGTAACGGTCCAATATGGATTTAAAAAAAAAAAAAAGATGGAAACAACCACACAGGCACATCCACAGACACATATGCACACACGCGCGCACACACATCTACACACGCGCGCACACACACACATCCGCACACACTCACACACACAAAACACCTCTGCATCGTGGACGAGACCTGGAAAGGTGGTTGACATTTTTTTGGTTCTCCGAAAAAAAAAAAAAAAAAAAAGAAAAAACCCCACAAACCCCCTGGATAAAATTCCCCTCTCCAAATTAAAAAAAAAAAAAAAAAAAAAAAAAAGGAAAAAATTTTAAAAATCCAAAGTTCGTGTATTTTCCCAAATTTTTTTTAGAAAAAATCTCTACAGAGAGAGAGAATTTGCAATGTATCTGCATAGATCAGATCTCTCGCTTTTCCATGCACCTCCTTAAAAACCTGTAGGAACAAAATTTTCCCTCTGCACAAAAGCTGCTCCCTGGATCAGATTTTGTACTTGCTGGGTATTTCTTTGGCTGATGTCGTAGGTCCCTTGGTAATATAGAAGTTTTGAAAATTAAGCATCAGCACTGAGAACTGGGAGGACAATAGATAGAGGAGCTTCATCCCAGGAGACAAGGAATAAATATTGTATCTTCGCCTAATAAGGAACTGTAGGTTCTTTCAACATTTTTATACATTTTTTCCTCCACTCTTTAGAATGCTTTTTCTTACCCAGGCTAAAATGGGAGCTAATCTGATCGAAGGGGGTATTTTGTGTACATTTTATTGGGAAGACATAAAGCTAATATATACTAATATATATCATTAAACCATCCTTTTCAATAGGTAAGTGCTCCTTCCTGTTGATTATACTGCTTTTAAATACTGACCAGAATCTAAGATTGCACATTTGTATGTGTGTCTGTTTAACTGTTTTTTTTTTTTTTTTTTTTTTCCTAAATGAAAACGATGTTGTTTGTTTTGGGTTTTGATTTTTTTTTTTTTTTTACCCTTGCATTTACATCGAATTTAAGTCCACCCCACACTCCAACCTGCTTTTAAAGCTTCCTAATATGCTATCTTATAGGCTTCTTTAAATAGCGTTTTCAAACATAAACCTAGGGTAAGACCACAAAGTATCACTGCAGTAACATATGGAATTATACAGAAAATACATATAGATCTATGGAATTACATCTGTAAAAGAAGAAAGAAAAATAGGGAAGGGGACGTATGAGCTGAGGACCACTGGTAGCTGTTTCGACATTTCCAAGTGCCGATGTATGATGGTGGTGGTGGAAGTGCAGGGGGGCTGCGTAGCCCTGGGGTGTGAAGCTGGAAGGGTACGTTATTTCTGTATTTATTTCTTCGGGGACACCAGTCCGAGGTGTTACCTACTCTGGGATAAGCCCTGTCTGCCCACCCCGGTCCCTCTGCCCCTCTGGTAGTGGCTATCCAGACCCAGAGGTGATGGGGAGCTCCGGCCGGGGGGGTCCCTACGCCCCCAGGGACGATGTCAGCCCAGATGATGGCATTTCCCGGCGGGGTGGCTCTGCTGATGGCTGGCTTCCCCAGCCGAGCAGCCTAGAGATAGGAGAGGGTGTAACTCGCTTTTAATTGCCGTTTAATTTGGGTCGCTTTTAAGCATTTAAGCTGCGAAGGTGTCTTAATAACGAGCCGCAGGCGAAGAGGCGGGAGGCTCTCCCCCCCGTCTCCTTCCCCTTCCCCCCGCCCAGGTCCGGGTTGGGAGGGTTCACCCGTGCCTCTCCGGGCCGCGGCCGGGAGCTGCCGCTCAGCCGCTTCCTCGCTAGCGGACAAAGGCGCACGGAGGTTGCGGAACCGCCTTGGGAACAACAGGGCAGGGCGGGGGGGGACGGCCCCTCCCCAGCGCCTGCACGGCCCCTGAGCCACGGCCCTTCCTGCAGGGAGAGGGAAGTAGGGGGGCAACGGGAAAGAAAGAAGGAAAAGCAAAAGGAGGAAAGCAGAGGGAAGGAGGAAAGGGAGGGGGGAAAGAAGGAAAAGAAAAAGGAGGAAAGTGGAAGAAAGGAAGAAAGGGAAGGAGGAAGGAAAAGGATGAAGGGAGGAAGGAAGGAAGGAAAAGGAAAAGGAGGAAAGAGGAAGGAAGGAAGGAAGGAAGAAAGGGAGGAAGGAAGAAAAAGGAAAAGGAGGAAAGAAGGAGCAAAGGGTAAGGAGAAGTGGAAAGGGAAGGAAAAGAGGAAAGTGAAGAAAAAGTGGAAGAGGAAGGAAGAAAGGAAGGAAAGCAAGAAGGAAGGAAGGAAGGAAGGAAAAGAGAAAGGAAAGAGGGAAGGAAGGAAAAGAGAAAGGAAAGAGGGAAGGGAGGGGGGATTTCCTACAATTCTAATATTGTTAATGAAATAAAAATATTTCTCCCCAATACATATTTGTGAAAATTCTAGGAACTCTTCCAAGTTCCAATTTTGTTTGGACTCCTCAAGATTTTGGTAGCTGAGAGAATAATAAAAAACCCACCACCCCACAACACACAGAAATGGGCAGACTCCGCTTCATAACTCCCTGTTGGAGCCAGCGAGCACCGTGTGCGCCGCCAGCTCGAGCAGGATGGCTTAGACCTGACAAAACCAAGTTCGCACACCTTGAGCCCCCCTCCTGACTGAGCAGGGGACTCCTTGTCTGCGAGGAGGAAGGCACCCTTCCACCCCAGCCAGCTCACCGCAACCCTCAGCCCGGCAGGTTTCTCCTAGCCGGTCATTTGCTCAGTGTTACTTTAGTCCTGTCTGGGTCTTGGTTTTGGTGTTTTTTATGGAAGGGGTATTTTCGTCTACATCAAGTAAGCCCAGCTCCACGCATGAAAGAGACAACCGCGACGAGAGGGCAGGACGGGGACCCCCCGAGGGCCACCCCCACAGGACGCTTTGTCCGTCTACCTCTTCTCCCCAAGACCCCTCCTTTCTTTTTCCCCAGAAAATTACAAGTGTGGGAGAGGCGGGAAAAGGATTTGGTTGCAGACGCCCTTCTTTTGAGTCTTGTGGGTGCCGTTATCACTGCTGTGGACATGCAGGGTGAGGGGCTGATGCCTTCCTCATCTCTTCCCAAGCTGCCATGGGATAACTCCGCTGCAGGAGACCCGTCCTGGGAGAGCTCTCCCCTCTTTCCGACCCCTACCCCTCCATTCTTCCTCCCCACGCCGTCCAGGCAGACCCACAGCCAGCTCGGAGCTTCAAACAACAAAGCCACCAAAACGGGGTTGTTTGGAGGAAAGTTGATAAGAAACCCGGCTTGCCAGATGCACGTTACTGGTCAGTTCCATCTGTTAGCTTCGCTTACAGACCCTAAAAAACTCATATAGACCATTTGCCCCCAATTAATAAACTGCAAAACGCTTATTAATTGCTCCCAAAGAAAATCTTTCAGGAAAGTTAATTAGGAGCTTTCTGGTTTTCCAACCAGTGCCATGAACTAATGGTCAGAGGAGACAGACTTTGTGTTGAGTATTATTGTGACTGGGCACGTTGTTAACCACCCGTTTAAAGTTTGCTTCTGTTCCCAAACTGCAGAGAGGGGCTTTGGGGGTCTCTTATTTTATTTTTTTTTCATTATTATTTTTATAATTTGAAGGTGTCTAAGAAAAAGCTGACTGGGCTGCTGGAAAGCATGGGGCTGTGGGGGAAAAACACAAGAAAACAAAACCTCCCTCCTTGGTAGCATCTCAGTTTCTGTGGTAGTTCACTGAAGTGTGCAAAGCGGCTAGTGCCGCAGGGAGAGAGTCTGAGCTTGGTGTCTGGCTGCTGCAGGAGAGCAGCTCTCTGGACTCACAGAGCTCTCTCACCTGGTGTTTGACTTACAGACGTTTCCGAGCATTTAGGATCCTGAAATCACATTCTTTTTTTCTTTTAATTTTTCCTTCCTGCCTTAGCACTTGAATTTTGCTGGTTGCCCAATAATTGTTTATTTCCTAATAAGCAGCCTTCTGCCGAGAGTCACCAAAACTTGGTCTCTACTGGACCAAAACTTCTGACGACTTTTCCTGGAGTGTCTTGTGTCTGAATGAGATTAAAGAACAGTGCAATCCATCACAGGCAGCTGGGATCAGCAGTGCCAGGACATTCTTGGAGCAGGGTTTGTATTTTGCAATGCTTTTTCTGTGAAGGAGCCAAGGAGAAGTTCTCCTTTGAGAGCCAACAAAGGTTTTTTGCTTAACACTATTCTCCATCCTGTTGGTCCTCTCCAGTTACTAAAGTTTGGGTGCTGTGAGCTTTGGGAACACTCAGCTGACGTGGGGTCAATTTTATGCACTTTTATGCCCGTTATTTGCAGATCTATTGTTGTAGATCCTTTGTCTTCCTCATCCTGACCCAGCAAATATTTTATTCCTTCATCTGTTCCCCTCGTCCCTTGAGGTCCTCTCTCTTGTCCAGCAGAGGGGGTGAATCTGAAAATGGGCATCACCATTCCATCTCCCTTTCCTGAAAATCCTGGAAGAAGCCCAGGCTGGAGGGAGGGAGCTGGTAGCAACCCTATGCACACTTACACACTAACCATATTCACTTTCAGGCAAACCTTTCTGTATACCTACCTTTCCACTCATCCAAACACAGAGAAGCAATCCCTGTCAGGTAAATAAATAAGCCAGGTATCCTTTCAGAAGGAAACAAAAAGAGACCTTAGTGAGATTCTCTCTCCACCCCTTGTTTCCCTTCAAGAATCATTATTTTGACAGTACAAGTTACTTTTTCTCTTTGAAGGAGGAAAAAAAGGAGAGAGAAAGATTTGGCAAGAGTTCACAGGCTGTAGCTGCATGCAATGGGTATGGGAGTTTTGGAGGTGGTTTCTTCAAATACAAGACCAGAGATGCTCTGCAAATACCTTCCCATCCCCTTCTCTCTCAACATAGCTAACCTCTCTGACGGCCACCACTATGTTTCCTCCTCCTTGCAAATTTGTATTCTGCCTCATCACAACAGCCGAAAGGCAACATAATGGGACAGAGAAAATGCATTTGCAAGCAATTAAAATGCTGTGAAAATATTAGTCAAAAATTAGAGTGGATAACTGATGTCTCCAGTCATTCCTTTGATGGCAGCAAGACTTCCTGCTTGCTGAGGCTTTCATGAAGTCTCAAGGACAGCTATATTTTAACCCAGGGGCCTGACATCACTCAAAGTAAAATTAAAAGGGAGAGGTGAGATAGCTTCAAGGGTTTTAATATGGATCAATGCTGCCTTGCAGAAAACCAGACCAGTGTTCACTTAGAGTGACTGCCCTTTATACCAGCCTGTGCAAGGATCAGGAGAGCAGAGTCTCTGGCCACTGCATTGCAACATGACTTTCCAGGCATGTGGTAAGGGCGACTGCCTGTCAATGAGATACCTTGTTCCCCTCTTTTTTTCTGGTTCATCTCCCTCTGTGCTCCTGTTCTTTAGTCTCTGTCTTCTCTGATAGCTGCTGCCTACTGCTGGCCAAATGGGGCTGTGAGCTTCACAGTCCCTATCCATGTTCTGTTACTTCTTGTGACAAAAGTCTCGGAGATGACTTCCCTGCTTTTTCCTTTAAGCACGCTGTCGCACAACCACAGGTTTACGTCTTACAGGGAGCTGCTCATGGAATTTATCCTCTCCACTCAACAGCCACATAATTTCTCCCTCTCCTGACTGTTTCTCAACAGCTCCCCGAGCTGCTGTGTGCCAAATCCCATCTGTTTTTGCTCCAGATAGACCCTAAGAAAGCACCTATCTTGGCTTAGGCTTGTAGAGACAACGAGATCCTACTGGAGAAGTTGCCTAGGTCTCCTTCTTACATGGCTCCTGGGGCTGTACCTGCTCTGTGGAGGCTTTCCACCAGATCCTCCTTGGCAATAGCCTCTGGTGTATTTTGGTCTTTCACACACTGCTGCTTTAAGGCACTTATTTCATTGCCATCATTGTGTTTTCAAGCTGTTTACCCACCTTCTCTCTCTACTTTAGGCACCTGCATCAAGAAAACCGGGTTGCCTCCATTCTTCCCCTTTTGGGATTTCTCCCCTTTCAATCTTCACATAACAATGTGGTTTTACCAGTGTCTTTTACTGCCATGTCCCTAATTTCTTTCAGCATCTCTACTGGATCCTTTGGTGGGGGCGTAACATGATGACTGTCTGTGGCAGCTGTCCTCTCTCCAGTTCTGCAAACTCCAAGACAGTGAAAATCCTCACTTCCTCCTTCCAGCTTTCTCTTGAAAGCAAAAGGTACTTTTTCTGTCAGTTACTCCATCTCCTAGAGTCCATTTTTTTTCCATTGACTTCTTCTGTACTCAGAGAGTGCTCTATTACTCTATTTATTTTGCTGTCTTGTGCAGTTCTTTCATTCGTCAGCTTGGCTTCTTTCACATATCTTGCACTGCCCTTCATTAAGTAATCCTCTCAGATTTCTTTTCTCTGTACCTAATGTATCTGAATCATGTAGGTCACCTTTTTTTACCTTTAAATTCTTTTCTGATTCTGTGCCTATCTAAAGGTATTTACTGCTGTGGGCAACAGAATCATGAAATTTTGGAGAATCCTTTAATAGTCAATTTCTTTTTCCTGTCTACAATTTGCTGAATTTCTCATATTCTGTGCGTTTTGCTCTTCTGAAAGGAGATGTTTGGTTAGAATCACAACTATTCTTCTATGTCAGAGTCTTGCCTTTCTTCAGTAGCTCATCAGTCAATTCCACTTTGCCTGTATGTGATTGATGCTTTTAAATTTTGGGCAAGGAAGCAGTCACAGATATCTCAATAATGTTTTGTGCCCTCAAGTTTATATCAAAGCAGAAACCAGAAATTCTCCCTTAAAGAGTCTTTATCGTAACATTTTATTATTTTTCAAATTATGATCATGTGTTTTCTTGCTCTGACCATATATTCTAACCCCTTTACCTAGGATTTCTCTAGCAATATTGCTGCTGTAAGTTATTTCTACTATTAATGCCACACTGGGAAGCTGTTAAAAGGAAACACAGACATAGCTATCCCTGTTCATGAAATGGGTGAGGTTAGCAATTTCGCAGTAGAACAGAATGAAACCTGTTTTTGGAAAACTACATGATGGTGAAAAGCCTCAAAATGTGACTTGAAAATTAACAGGAGCCCTGGTTCAAATTCTTGCTCCACTTCTTGTAATACAGACACTTGAACATAGTCCTTCTAGACCTAATGATTTCTGGAAAAGCCTATGGGTTTCAGCTGGGATATTTCCCAGGATCAGAATGGAGCAGTGGAAAATTTAGTTATGAGAACTATTCTCTGACAATTCCACTTGGCTCTGTAAAGTCTGGACTGTGAAGTATTCCACTGTATTCCACTATAGGAAGCTGTGTGGGATATTCATGCTCATTGATGTAGCATAATATCCATACTCAACTAAGACAACAGGAAAAAATCCATATGTGGCAAGGATTTTGTGTCAGACCATCAAAGTTCACCGACAACTGTCATCACAACCTTGTATTTTGATGCTCAGGTGAAAATACTGGTGATAAAACTAGAAATCTTACAGTTACCCAATACATCTAATTAAAAGGTTGTGGGATTTTGTGGTATTTTTTTGTTTGGTTGTTTCCTTTTGTCAGTCTTACCCCACAGGGCAATTTTAAATCAAACTCTCTACGTGTAACCAGCTAAACTAGGATTTTAAAAATTCTCCTGATCATGAACTGGCTAAGATGACATTATCCACATTATTTTCTGGAGGCCTTTCAATATATCAGGCAAAATCCTATCATTAAACTTCTCTCTGGTAGTAGAGAATGAAAACATCTGTAGACTGTGATGTATTAAATATGTACCTTATATTAGAATCATCCATAATTAATGCAGACATTCCAATAAATAATACAGTGTCAGGTTCTTTGGATTATTGAGTGTACTCCACTGTGCTCATATGCTTATGCAATGACAGTAATAGTGAGCAAGTTTCCTTACCTAATTAAATGCTGCGTTCTACTATATGTTCAAATAACATTAAGGTTTTGTCACAAACTTAAAAAAGTAAATTCAAAGGCAAGGCTGATGTCTCTGTCCTTGGCTCATGAGTCATGTATTGGTGACTTCCTCCACTTTTTCTCCACCTGTGTGTTTGCATGGATATACATTTGAATGGATTTTTTTACCTCTACACTTAATTTGTAGCCTTAACACTTTAAAAGTAGGTGTAATAGCATTAACATTTTAAAGAGATTCTTTCCTCAAGAGCCTGGAATTGCTCTGAATAGCTCAAATAAATCTGTATTTAGGTTAGGTAATATATAATTTTCACTGAGCACATATATTTGTTAATGTATTTGAAAATGGGACTTGTATTGACCCAAGAATCCTGGGTATGTGCAAAAAACCCACTATATATTTTTTATTGATTCAGTATTCAGGCATTTACATAAGATGTATCCCCAAAACCAAATCAAGCTACTTCAGAGACCTAAGATTCCACTGAGGGAATAGGTATTTATGCTTTAAAACCATATTATAATTTCCCAATTGATTATAATGGCTCATGCATAAAATCAAGAGATTTTGGAATTTTTATTGCTTTAATATTGGGCATTAAAATTCATTTGGCAGAAGGAGACAATTTTTTTTTGTTTTGTTTGAATTCTTTCCAGAAATAAGATTTTGTCTGCAGGATCTGGTTCTGGAATGATATCTCTGACAGAGGAGACATCATTCAAAACCTGACAATAGCTACTAGAAGACTGATAACGAATGTGCTGATAGAGGTCACTGTGAGCTCAGTTCTCATCCTTGGCTTATGTCACTAATTCCTGTATAAGCCAGTTGTCTCTTTGACTTCAATGGGCCTGAGCATGTTAGTGAAGCTGGAGGGGTCAGGTGGTAAAAAACTAGTACTCTCTTGCATGAGAGAACTGATCCAAAGATCATCTTAAGTCAATGGGATCCTTTTCCTGGAATTCAAAGAGCTGTGGAAAATGCTCCAAACAAGTATTTGGATATGCATTGTGCCTAAAATGCAAGAAAACTAAAAAAGAAAATGATAATGTAATAATGTTGACCTAGAAAATATCTTTTAAAATAGTTTAAAATGTTGATTCCATGGCCTGAAAGCTGAAACACATTTATTATACTTTACTTAACTATGAGAAAAAAATCCTTTTACTTCCTCCCTTCATCCTTTCCTTCCTTTCCTCCCTCTCTCCCTCCCTCCCTTCCTGCCTTCCTTCCTTCCCTCTCTTTCCTTCCTTCCCTCTCTTTCCTTCCTTCTTTCTCTTTCCTTCCTTCCTTCTCTTTCCTTCCTTCCTTCTCTTTCCTTCCTTCCCTCTCTTTCCTTCCTTCCTTCCTTCCTTCCTTCCTTCCTTCCTTCCTTCCTTCCTTCCTTCCTTCCTTCCTTCCTTCCT